>JACEEZ010002227.1:0-12500 GCA_016584305.1 Chionoecetes opilio
GCTATTTTTTGATTTACCACAATAGCAAATAAATCATATTTCTAACCAAATACGAGCATTCTTCTCTTCTTTTCTTTTCATCTTCTTTCTCCTCCTCCTCTCCCTCCTCGTTACCACCCATATCATTAATTGGGTACAGGAGGGACATGTTCTGTGTGTGTGTGTGGGTGGGTGGGTGGGTGGGTGGGTGTGTGGTGTGTGTGTGTGTGTGTGTGGGTGTGTGTGTGGGTGTGTGGTGTGTGGGTGTGGTGTGTGTGTGTGTGTGTGTGTGTGTGTGTGTGTGTGTGTGTTGTGTGTGTGTGTGTGTGTGTGTGTGTGTGTGGTGTGTGTGTGTGTGTGTGTGTGTGTGTGTGTGTGTGTGTGTGTGTGCGTGCGTGCGTTAGACCAGTAAGAAACCCATAAATACCAAAATACACGGATCAGAACGATCCTCATCTCTGTGGAGGGGGAGGAGGGGAGGAGGAGGAGGAGGAGGAGGAGGAGGAGGAGGAGGAGGAGGAGGAGGAGGAGGAGGAGGAGGAGGAGGAGGAGGAGGAGGAGGAGGAGGAGGAGGAGGAGGAGGAGGAGGAGGAGGAAGGAGGGGAGGAGGAGGAGGAGGAGGAGGAGGAGGAGGAGGAGGAGGAGGAGGAGGAGGAGGATAAAAGTGGAAGATATAAAGAGCATAGAGAAGTAAAGATAAGAGACAAGAAAGAAAGAATGAGTGGGTGAGCAAGAAAATAAAAATAATAAGGAGCATAAAGATTTCGTAGAGGATAACAACGGAAATACAAGAAAGAGGAGTACGTTGGCCTATAACTGTCACTTGTCTATAATAATATAAGCGAAAGTGTGTGTGTGTGTGTGTGTGTCTGTCTGTATGTCTGTCTGTCCGCGATAGGTGCCGCCCCCTGTGGCGGAATCCCATCATATGTCACAGTTTTGGAATCAGGTTGACCAGGGGAAAGTTTTAAGCCCACGTATAAGATGATCCGATCACTTTTTTTCTCTTTTTTTTAGCAGCCTATTCGCGAGAACTGTGAAGAAAAAAAAATGGGTTGCGAGAATTGAGGAAACCTTGATGTAGGGTGATGGGTAATAGGTGAGTGAATGGGTGGGGTGATGGGTAATGGGTGTGGGGTGATGGGTGAGTGAATGGGTGGGGGGTGATGGGTGAGGGAATAGGTGGGGGGTGATGGGTAATGGGTGAGTGAATGGGTGTGTGGTGATGGGTAATGGGTGAGTGAATGGGTGTGTGGTGATGGGTAATGGGTGAGTGAATGGGTGGGGGGTGATGGGTAATGGGTGAGTGAATGGGTGGGGGGAATACATACATTTCAGGAAAGTTAGAATGGGCTATCCGGAGAGTCTGTTTGGTGGGCCGAGGTCGTGGGTAATGGGTCTATCTGGAGAGTCTGTGTTTGGTGGGCCTTCGGCCCACCAAACACAGGTGGTGGGCCAAAGGCCCACCAATAGCCCTCCGCAGGAGCTAGCCAAAAAGTCCGCCCGGAGGGCGGCTTTGCTTTCAGGAAAGTTAGAAGGGGCTATGATGTGAATGGGTTGGCGTTAATACATACATTTCTACATCCATGATTTCAGGAAAGTTAGAAGGAGAGGAGAGGAAGTTATCTGGAGAGTCTGTGTTTGGTGGGCCGAGGTGGTGGGTAATGGGTCTATCTGGAGAGTCTGTGTTTCGGCCCAACCAAACACAGGTGGTGGGCCGAAGGCCCACCAATAGCCCTCCGCAGGAGCTAGCCAAAAAGGCCGCCCGGAGGGCGGCTTTGCGGCTAGTTCACCATAAAGGATAGTTACTGGAGTGAGGGAAAGGATAGTATAGTAGAAGCTTCCTCACTGTCCACCCCTCCCTCTGACAAAAGTTGACTGGAAATGAGGTGATAATTATGTAGCATTCATTTAGCAGATGGCTTTTTGTTACTTTTTGCCGGCTTTTTGTTGTTTTTTGCGGACTTTTTGTTACTTTTTTTCGGGTTTTTTGTTATTTTTTCGGGTTTTTTGTTACTTTTTGCGGGCTTTTTGCTACTTTTTTGCGGGCTTCTCGTAACTTTTTTTTGCGGGCTTTTTGTTACTTTTTGTGGGTTTTTTGTTACTTTTTTGCGGGCTTTTTGTTATTTTTTGCGGGCTTGTTACTTTTTTAACGGACTTTTTGTTACTTTTCTTGCCCTTGGCCAGTCCTTTAAAATATGAAAAATAAACTATAAAATTTGCATGAAAATTACTGGGGTTTGTTTTGTTGGTTTGGAAATGGGTATGATTGCTGGATTTGTGACTAACTTTCTGTATGTATTGTGTAGACGTAAGCATAGTGCCCATGTTAAGGTATGGTAGCAGTCAATCAGGCCCTAACAATGTACTTATTGATGAGAGGAAGCCATGCACAAAGATATCCCTTCCAGCAGAGGCCCTTGGCGCCTTAGAGCTTGATTGAAAAGGACAGGTAAATATAAATAATAAAAATAAATAAATTAAATAATGAGTAAATAAATGAATAATGAATATATGAAAATAATAAATGAAAATAACTCAGGTATTTCGGAAAACCATGGCGCGTCACAAGTTTAGAACAAGTTACGGTTTAGGAGGACGTCACATATCTAGAAGTTATAACCATCAACAAGGGTTTAACAGCACGAGGCGGGAGAGAAGGAGAACAGAGATGAGAAAGCTAGAGAGCAATAATAAAAACTATAACAATAAAACAGTACTAGGAGTAAATGAAATTAAAAAAAAGTAAGATATACGAGGAGGAAGAAGAAAACTAAATTATAAAAACAAAGAATAGGAGGAGGAGAGGAGGAGGAGGAGGAGGAGGAGGAGGAGGAGGGAGGAGGAGGAGGGGAGGAGGAGGAGAGGAGGAGGAGGAGGAGGAGGAGGAGGAGGAGGAGGAAGAAGAAGAGGAGGAGGAGGAGGAGGGAGACTACAGGTACTCTCTAAGGACAAAGGGAGATGGAGGCTGTTTGTTCTTTTGTCTCAAGGAACTTTGCATCTGTAACCGCGGAGTGAGGGGACAAAGACTCTCTCTCTCTCTCTCTCTCTCTCTCTCTCTCTCTCTCTCTCTCTCTCTCTCTCTCTCTCTCTCTCTCTCTCTCTCTCTCTCTCTCTCTCTCTCTCTCGTGCATGCTCGATTGTCTTACTTTCACACGCTGGCTTCAGATACATTAGTAATTTATTTTCTTTTAAGCACTACTGTTCTTGAAATCTTTCTTAAACTTCAATATTTACGGCTGTTTTATATATCATTACCGTGTACCATTTGCATATTTTCTTTTTAATAAATCTCAGTTAAAACTTTAATCCATAAACCCTAAACACAACTGGTCGCGGGTATCCTTATCATTATCTCTTTCCCTGGTGTGCAAAGTCGGGGCTAGATAACAGATATCCATACCCATGCCTGTTTACTGTTAATATATTACACATTTGTTTCATTATGTGCCACTCTAGGTGATACGTCATGCCGCGGAAAACTCTCCTCTCCCTTCGATAAACACCCACACACTTCTTTATTGTTGTGTGTCATGGATGGAATCGTTTTAAGGGTGAAAAGGGAAGTGCTAAACCTACTCGTGGATTATTAACCCAACAATCTGCTCCATTTAGGTTCCTCATACTAGACTATACATAAAGACACACTATTGTTTGTTGTGTTATGTCGTCTATGTCGTTTGGCGTGTTATTATCTATGTATCGTGTGTGTCATGGACGGTATTGGGTTAAGGATGAAGAGGGAAGTGCTAAACCCGCTCGTCAGATTATAAACCCAACCATCTGTTCCATTAGGTTCCTCATATTAGATAAGTTAAGTTAAGATTGTTTACATCTCTTATAAAAACCTACATTAGTTATATACTGTAAAACCTTAAGATAAATCATTCTGGATGAACAAGACGACCTTAGAATGATCTGCCTAGTGGGAGACTATTATAAGGCAACATAAGACGGAGAAATGTAGACGTGTGTGCTGACAACGCCGTGACATTTGAATTCCCAGAGAGTATGACGTGATTGATGCAGTCATCAGGTGTCGCCGGAGACCAATAAATTATTCTCTCTTCGTTATCTACATCGGGAGACAATTGTATATGTAAGGCGCGCTCTGAGGAAATGTTGGATGAATCACGGATAAACTTACCCGACAGCATAAGCCGCAATCTAAAGTGCTTATTCAAGGTGTGTTGCCGAGTACTTCTTATGATAACCTGTTCTGTATTCAGACTAAACACCTGATCAATTTACTTAACGGCTGTGCAGGAGACATGACATCGGCTTTGTTGACTCATTGGACCACCTCTACGGCAGGGTGGACATTCCGCAGTTTCTTTTCATGGACAGATGAAACATTTTTTTCATACACAATAAAAACAATGTTAATATTTTTTTTTTTTAAGTTCCATCTGTCCATGAAAAGAAGCTGTGGAATATCGGAGGAAGGCTTAACCTCGACTAGTGTGACCCAGATAAGGTGGCCATGTTTCCCACCACCGGGTTACATCTGTCGCGTGAGGGAGCTGCTGGGTTTTGCAGTCTTCTGAACGAGACTGTGTGTGCTCTATCAACAGAATAACGGCCTCGCACACGCACCGCCTCCATGCACACGTAACTAAACTAATTAGCCGCACCAGTTACGATTGATTGGCCAAGAGAACGTAATAAACAAATGATAGAATTGTTGTAACAAACTCGAGTCAAAATTAACAACACTAAAAGCTTTAACCTCCGTAGTTTGGTTAATAAAATCGACGAATCATAATTTCTGGTCTGAATATAATTATAACATAATGGCAATTACGTAATCTTTCATAGATACAATTAACAACGATCAATCGACAAATGAAAAGGCCACAAACCCTTTCACTAAATCTGCATCACTCTAAACGACACTACCATAAAGCATTTTTTGTTTGCGTGCACACGTAAATATAAGCCTTACAAACCACTGGGGCAATCGAGGGAAAGAGATGCAAATATATACAATGTTTTAAGACACTCCATAACGGTGCGTCAATGCATCAATAGTACAAAGGAATTTGACATCCTTCCTGTGGACCGGTGGATACTCTCAGGTGTCGAGGATCACTCACACACAATGCTGAGATTTTTCGAAAATACCGTTTTTAGGTCAATTAGTTATTAGCTAAACATTTCAATTTAAAAACAAACTAGCTAAGTATTTCCTCTATTTTATTTACAAATACTCCTTGTTGTCGCGTCCTACCTAGTTTATTTTTCTTCCTTTTTTTTTTTTTGCCAAGAGGCTTTGAGCTTTTTCTTGTTTTGTGTAATTTTATGAATATGTGCATAATACATCAACATTACCATGTCTTTCCTCTTATGATCACAATTCCTTGCTTCTACGCTCCTTTATCACATCGCAATCATCACATAATTCACTTTTTGCCTAGAGGCTTTGAGCTTTCCGTGTTTCTCTGTAATATTATGTAGTCCTATCTCTTGGTGTATTACTGATACTGTCGACACCATACTGGCCTCACCATCACTATACCTTTCCTTGCCTTTGCTCCCTTATCAACATACGCACCTCACTTTCATTGTAACTACTCCTTCTTTCACTATACTCAAGTGTGTTAATACTTCAACTCAAGGCATCATATTTTCGCTGTCACTATGCATTCCTCTAACTCAGTGGTTCCCAACCTTTTTCTGATCGCGTACCACTTGGAGGTCCTGCACCCTCGTCGCGTACCACCTGGTTCCAGGTTCCAGTATCGAGTAACTTGCTCTTCTAGTGAACCCAGTATCGAGTAACTTGCTCTTACTTAATATTACATTTGAGAAAAATATCATAGCACTACAGTAAAGCAAACACGCTAAACCGCTGAGGGTAGCCTAAATTTATGTCGAAAAAATGAAAACTGCATAGAGTAAAAATACAGGAACACATAAGGCAGTAACAAATTTTGTGAAGAAAAAACGAATTAAAAATCGCACATGTCACCAAAAGTGTTCGCGTACCACCTGGAAGGCCCTCGCGTACCACCAGTGGTACCACCAGTGGTACCACCAGTGGTACGCGCACCACAGGTTGGGAACCACTGCTCTAACTCATACATTACAGTCATCATAAATGATTTTCTTCAACTAATATTTCCTCACCATAACATTATCGCGTATTGTCATTATACTCTCCCCTCTCTCATCCTACCCTTATCACCATGCTGTCATTACAAAATTCCCAGTCATCATAATATCGCTCACCATCACCATTACCAAATACTTCACAATGTCTTGTTTCTATGTTTTTTCCACCACATCGCTATCAACTCTATCTTCATTATACTGCTCCTTCATCATCATCTTCATCTTCCAATATACCATCAACATATTCTTTCCTCCTTCACTCAATGTCTTCCCTTCATAGTGAAAGGCCCGTCAACAATACCTCACCTTCACAATATCTTCTCCAGTTACTAATTAGTCTTACCTGTTGATAACTGATAACCAGGTGAGAGGCGGCAGTGCAGTGATAAGATAGGCAGCCTCACGTCCCCCCCTCTGTTGATAAGATAAAAAAAGAAGTTGTCAGGGAAAAGTTTTGATCTTGAAATCATAGCACGTTTATTTTCTTATCGGAATATTGGTTTGAGTGGGAGTGTGTGTGTGTGTTGTGTGTGTGTGTGTGTGTGTGTGTGTGTGTGTGTGTGTGTGTGTGTGTGTGTGTGTGTGTGTGTGTGTGTGTGTGTGTGTGTGTGTGTGTGTGTGTGTGTGTGTGTGTGTGTGTATGTGTGCTTTGTTGTCAGTATATATGTGTTCTTTTTTTTCGCTTACTCTACTATTTATTTCATTATTTCATATACATGCTTTATATCTTTATTTTCAATTTACATTTCATTATATTAATTTTCAATCATTCATTATCTCTAAATATTGTCATATTTCCCCTTTCATAATTACTCTTCTTGCTTATATCATTAATCTCATCTTGTTTCATTATATGCTCACTCTCCATCACTTTGGTAAGTTATTATTACTCTCTCTCATTCTCTCTCTCTCTCTCTCTCTCTCTCTCTCTCTCTCTCTCTCTCTCTCTCTCTCTCTCTCTCTCTCTCTCTCTCTCTCTCTCTCTCTCTCTCTCTCTCTCTCTCTCTCTCTCTCTCTCTCGACTGTTAACTGCGCTGGACTTAATTATACATTGTGTTTCGCCGGATTGTTATGTAGCTGAACATCACTTACTTCCCCGGGCGGAGACAAGGTACCAGGCAACCCATTCCTACCTTGTTCTGATAATTAGGGCAGACAGGTAGGAGGGAGAGGGAGAGAGGGAGAGGGAGAGGGGAAGAGATAGCAAGGTGAAGGAAGAGGGAGTGGGAGCCATGAGGAAGATTGTGCAAAGGAATGTATGTATGTATGTATGTGTGTGTGTGTGTGTGTGTGGTGTGTGGTGTGTGTGCTGGGTGTGTGTGTGTGTGTGTGTGTGTGTGTGTGTGTGGTGTGTGGTGTGTGTTGGTGTGTGTGTGTGTGGGTGTGGATAGGAGGGGTAGGTGAGTGTGATGATAGCAGGGTGTAAGGAAGGGGACACGAGAGGAGAAAGAGAGAGAGAAGGAAAGGGAGGAAGACGAGGGGAATGGGAGGGTGTGAAGGAGAAGTGGAGAAGGAAAGAAGAGAAGAGAGAGAGAGAGAGAGAGGAGGAGAAGGAGAGAGAGAGAGAGAGAGAGAGAGAGAGAGAGAGAGAGAGAGAGAGAGAGAGAGAGGAGAGAGAGGAGAGAGAAGAGAGAGAGAGAGGAGAGAGAGGAGAGGAGATGAGAGAGAGAGAGAGAGGAGAGAGAGAGAGAGAGAGAGAGAGCGAGAGAGAGAGAGAGAGAGAGAAAATCAAGGAGGAAAAGAGCCATATTGAATGAAGGGAACGTGAAGGAAATGAAAGAGAAAGCGAGAAATGGGAAAGGAAAGAGAGGTAGAGAAAAGAGAAGGCAAAGAAAACTCATGCTGAAAGAAAGAGAGAGAGAGAGAGAGAGAGAGAGAGAGAGAGAGAGAGAGAGAGAGAGAGAGAGAGAGAGAGAGAGAGAGAGAGAGAGAGAGAGAGAGAGAGAGAGAGAGAATGGAGAGTGGGTGTGAGGTAAAGGGGAAACTCAAAAGGAGGGAAAAAACGAAGTACACTTGAATATAACAGAACATGATGAATTTGGAAATGGAATGGAAATGAAAGTGAGAGTGGGAGAGGAGGTGCTTGTGGAGGCCCGCGGTGGAGGAGACAGAATAGTGAGACAGTAAAATAGATATAAAATAGTTAACTAAAGAAAAATGGTAAGACAATATAGTGCTCGCTTACCTACTGTTTCGTGTATAATACAATAAGGTCAAATGTATCTCGATAAGGTCAGATAATTATGCGTAGATAAAGTCAATGTATCTCGATAAGGTCAGCTAATCACTCGTAGATAAGGTCAATCATATACCATTATATCTCGGTTTACAGTGGTCTATGGGTCAATGTATCTCGATAAGGTCAGTTAATCACGCGTAGATAAGGTCAAGCGTGTCTCGATAAGGTCAGTTAATCACGCGTAGATAAGGTCAAGCGTGTCTCGATAAGGTCAGTTAATCACGCGTAGATAAGGTCAAGCGTGTCTCGATAAGGTCAGTTAATCACGCGTAGATAAGGTCAAGCGTGTCTCGATAAGGTCATGTAATTACGCGTAGATAAGGTCAAGCGTGTCTCGATAAGGTCAGTTAATCACGCGTAGATAAGGTCAAGCGTGTCTCGATAAGGTCAGTTAATCACGCGTAGATAAGGTCAAGCGTGTCTCGATAAGGTCAGTTAATCACGCGTAGATAAGGTCAAGCGTGTCTCGATAAGGTAATGTAATTACGTGTGGATAAGGTCAGTTGGTTGAGTCTCGATAAGGTCAGTTGGTTGTCTAGTTAAAGGTTAGTTATGTTTTGACGGTGGAAAAAAAAGGCTTCTTGTATCACATTTCATTAATAAAACCCGCAGTATTTTCTTGCATGGAAATTCTTATTCGTTTATTTATTTACTTATGGCTATTTTTTTTTTTTTTTTTTTTTTTTGGCTCCATGGTTAAAAGGCGTCTAACTTTACTATAAAAGTTATCATTTTCTGATGAGTGAATGACGATTCAACTTTCAAACCCAATACTTATCACATATATTTTTACCTTTCATATTAGTGCTCATGTTTTAACTTAGTTCTGAAGTTTCAGTGTTTCACTTGTTCCTGTTCTTGTAACACGTTTCCAGTATTTTGTAGCATTCGATTGATAACGTTAACAGAGAATCCATATTGAAAACAAGGGATGTCCTTGCACCGTGTCTTCACAATACAGAGTTAGTAGGATAATGTTTTCACAGATATCCTTCGCATCTATCCATATACATTGCATTTACATCATCATCACAGCCTAATTTTATCAACATTAATAATATTCAGATATATGCTATTAATATTCTAGTCATACATAATATTATATCCTATTCATATTCTATCAGTACCTATCATATCACAAAATCAATGTCCTTCGCATCACTCCTATTCATATCGCAAAGGGAAATTACGATTACATTTCTTCAGATCATATCTCACTCGTAGCCTACTCATATATAATCTATTCAAAAATGTCTTTCATATCTATCCTGCTCATATTATATTCATATCTATCCGACTCACACAATTTTCATTTCACACAAAAACACATATAGTACGTTACTTATATTCTTCAGCAACATGAGGATAACAAAGAGCTCACAAATACAAGAAATAAGTGTGACTTTTTTGCATGCATTACAAATAAGACTGCCAGCAATATGGTTTGAAGTGAGCCACTGCGCCACAAAGGTCCCGGGGTTATGAGAGCACCTCGACACCAGGACTAATAAAAAATGCAATAACTAACCACGTCCTCCTGAACGGGTGGGCGGCGGGGGCAGAGGCTGAAAAGAAAAGGCAGCACACCCCAGCACGGGAAGGTCATCACATTTGCCTTCATTTCCCTATGCTCGTCACCGTTAACTCGTGGGAGGCGCGGGAGGAGAAAGAAAGGGAGAAGGGAATACGGGATGATGCCGGGACGCATATTCCCGTTCTCTATGCGAGCACAGTCTAATAGACTGTGTATTAGGGTACGCCGTATAACAAAAATTCTTTTTCTCAACTTTGGCATGCCAATTTCCGATGTAAAATGGAATTCTAAGACGATTTTATCTCTTTCCATTCTTGCATTTGAGCAATTCTTACTATGCAAAATCGCACTTTTACATTGCACCCTTATCGAATAATGCTTAAATGAGTACGCAGTGTCCGGTTGGTCCTGTGTATTGCATCATGCACCAATATGAGTTCCAAATGACTAGCGTGGTAAGCTCTTTCTGATCAGTTGGTTCATCAGGCACTACATCACAGTGTCACAGCCTCTACGTTGGCCTAGAACGTGTCCATCATGTCCTTCTTAGACCTGAAGCAGGGCATGGTCTCCCGGTGGTGGGCCCGAGCCCGGATGAACCCGTCTCTGGCCTGCTGCCCCACCACTGCTGCCGCAGCCTCTGTCACCTGCTTCACGACTCTTTCGGTGCTCTGAGTGTGGATAGAGAACTCCGGAACCTCGTACGGCTTGACCAGGATCTCCTGGATCTGATCCCCGGACAGTGAACAGGTAAATGCCGGCTCGTGCACCTGGCCAGGCTGCCAGCTGATCAGTGTCTGCAAGCTGGTGGCTGACAAGTTCAGCTTGGGTGTGATGCGAGGTCTTACACTGGTGTCCCCATACTCCTCGCCAGCCCTCAGCTTCAAAATCTGGGTCACGGCGAACCTGCGGTCGTCCTCACTCTGACTCGCCATCAGCGAGAGGAGGACACATTCTGAGTGTGCGAACCATGCTCCTGTCCGCACGTATAAGGTCACAGCTGTTTGGACCTTCTTGGGCTGCGACCTCATCACTCTGAGCTGCGTGAGGATGTGCTTGAGGCCGTCCTCTAGTCTGTGGTGAACCTTGATGTCGTAGTAGAGTTTGAAGTACACCTGCAGGCAGTACTTGACTAGGATTTCCAGGGTGTTCAGTTCTTTGCCAGTCAGTCCATGCTTTCTGGTCCACATGTACACGAGCGACTGGGCTGTGGTGAGCCATCTGGGGTGGGACACCTTGCCACACTTGATCTCTTGCAGCTCGGATGGGAGAACGCCCCGCTTCACAGCCTGGACCAGCTGGTAGGAGACCTGCTGGTCAGTGGACATATTGACCAGGATATACTCCGGTATCTCCGTGAGATCTTCACCGCCTGGCACTCCTCTGAACTCTGCGTTGTACTGCATCTCATTCACGCTGGACAGCAGACTGCACACTGGACCCGTGAAGCCAGTGTCAGATGAGGTAGGCCCGTCGATGCTGGTGATAAGGTGGCGCAGGGGCAACTCGTTTGTGTGCAACACGCATATACTCCAGAAGAGCTTGCGTCCCAGCATCTTCTCCAAATGGGCGTGAGTACCACCCTTCCACCCCGTGTTGGCCCTAGTTGAGTCACCTTGCAGTACGATCAGTGAGTCGGTGGAGTCGTATGTCACCAGCAGATCATAGAGAGCCTGAGCCACCTTGAACGCAGGCTTCTCAGGTGGCACCGGGTCCTCTGGTACAAAGTGTCAAAGGTACCTTCCAGATGGCTCCTCTGTCACTAACACATGCTCCTCCCTGATCAACCTTGGGTGCAGTTTCCCATAGCTGTCGGGCACCATCGCCCTGGTCTTGTCCTTCCTCCCATCGTAACCCAATCCAGCTATTTTGGTACCCTGGTTAGGGTACGCCGTATAACAAAACAAAAAATTCTCAACTTTGGCATGCCAATTTCCTATGTAAAATGGAATTCTAAGACGATTTTATCTAATTCCATTTTTGCATTTGAGCAATTCTTACTATGCAAAATCGCACTTTAAGCTATGTTTTGCATATAAATATATAAGTACATTTTTGCATAGCAAGAAGTGCTCAAACCAAAAAGTTGAAGAGGACAAACCACCCTTAAAATTCAATTTTACATAAGAAAACACCCTGCCAAATTCGAAATAATCTATATTTCACTTTTCATTGGACCTACGGCGTACCCTACTGTGTATGCGAGTATGGGGTTTCCGAGTGAAGACGCTTGGCTGTAGCTCCGAAACTAACCATAGGATTTTCTCAAAAATACCCTCAATGTGATTCCCACACAGTTACCAAATCGTGCTAACCAAGAAAACCTAACCTACCCTAACCGTAACCTAACGTAACCTAACCAGACGTGTTCAAGAGTAAACGCCACATACTCTTCCAGGAAACGGGAATATGCTGCCGGGAGCTGGTGGGGGTCAGGAAGAGACGTGACACAGCACCTGAGGCAGACGGCGTAACTTACTTCTACTCCTGCCTCGCCATGTTGGGGCAGCAGGAGAGAAAGCGACGCTCATCAACTGCTCTTAGCTGGGGAGCCGTCTGCCGTCTGCGTGAAACGTATACTGGCACAGGACGTCAGGCTGTCCTAGACCCGCTCCCACCAGTACCTCGGGATGG
>JACEEZ010002227.1:17500-20000 GCA_016584305.1 Chionoecetes opilio
CAATCTTGCAACCATTATATTTTAAGAAGTTGGAATGTTCAAATACAAAATATGTGTCAGGGTTGCTAAATACATTAAATATATACTCGTTTAAATGGACTCTCTCTCAACCTGCTGCTAGACTGAATAAGACAAGCTCCTCCTCTCTCTCAACCTGCTGCTAGACTGAATAAGACAAGCTCCTCCTCTCTCTCAACCTGCTGCTAGACTGAATAAGACAAGCTCCTCCTCTCTCTCTAACCTGCTGCTAGACTGAATAAGACAAGCCCTTCCTCTCTCTCAACCTGCTGTTAGACTGAATAAGACAAGCTCCTCCTCTCTCTCAACCTGCTGCTAGACTGAATAAGACAAGCTCCTCCTCTCTCTCAACCTGCTGCTAGACTGAAAAGACAAGTCTCCTCTTCTAACCTGCTGTTAGACTGAATAAGACAAGCCTCCTCTCTTCAACCTGGCTAGACTGAATAAGACAAGCTCTTCCTCTCTCTCAACCTGCTGCTAGACTGAATAAGACAAGCTCTTCCTCTCTCTCAACCTGCTGCTAGACTGAATAAGACAAGCTCTTCCTCTCTCTCAACCTGCTGCTAGACTGAATAAGACAAGCCCTTCCTCTCTCTCAACCTGCTGTTAGACTGAATAAGAAAAGCTCTTCCTCTCTCTCAACCTGCTGCTAGACTGAATAAGACAAGCTCTTCCTCTCTCTCAACCTGCTGCTAGACTGAATAAGACAAGCTCCTCCTCTCTCTTAACCTGCTGCTAGACTGAATAAGACAAGCTCTTCCTCTCTCTTAACCTTCTGCTAGACTGAATAAGACAAGCTCTTCCTCTCTCTCAACCTGCTGTTAGACTGAATAAGACAAGCTCTTCCTCTCTTTCAACCTGCTGTTAGACTGAATAAGACAAGTTCCTCCTCTCTCTCAACCTGCTGTTAGACTGAATAAGACAAGCTCCTCCTCTCTCTCAACCTGCTGCTAGACTGAATAAGACAAGCTCTTCCTCTCTCTCAACCTGCTGTTAGACTGAATAAGACAAGCCCTTCCTCTCTCTCAACCTGCTGTTAGACTGAATAAGACAAGCTCTTCCTCTCTCTCAACCTGCTGTTAGACTGAATAAGACAAGCCCTTCCTCTCTCTCAACCTGCTGCTAGACTGAATAAGACAAGATCTTCCTCTCTCTCAACCTGCTGCTAGACTGAATAAGACAAGCCCTTCCTCTCTCTCAACCTGCTGTTAGACTGAATAAGACAAGCTCCTCCTCTCTCTCAACCTGCTGTTAGACTGAATAAGACAAGCTCCTCCTCTCTCTCAACCTGCTGCTAGACTGAATAAGACAAGCTCTTCCTCTCTCTCAACCTGCTGTTAGACTGAATAAGACAAGCTCTTCCTCTCTCTCAACCTGCTGTTAGACTGAATAAGACAAGCTCTTCCTCTCTCAACCTGCTGTTAGACTGAATAAGACAAGCCCTTCCTCTCTCTCAACCTGCTGTTAGACTGAATAAGACAAGCTCCTCCTCTCTCTCAACCTGCTGTTAGACTGAATAAGACAAGCTCTTCCTCTCTCTCAACCAGCTGTTAGACTGAATAAGATAAGCTCCTCTATATGTTACCTTGTATAACTTCAATTGTTCAAGTGCTGCAAAGTAAACATCATGGACGTTATGAAGGAATAGGAGATGAGGAAGAATGCAGGATGCGAGGCGGGAGATAGGTAAAATCCTACACAAAATTAATCTGCTGTATGGCATGATATAAATAATACATTGATGACTGACCTTTACAGTTTGATGTGAATGAAAAAGATAACACCTGTCTAACTTTCGTTATGAAATAGAGAAGGTTACGGTTGGTGGTGGTAGTGGCGGTGGTGGTGACGATAGTGGTGGTGGTGGAATACTTATAAGGAGAAATAAGAAAACGATACTAAAGAATGAAATACAAGACACAACCCATTGTAAAACTTTCATCTATTACCATAACGCCAAAAGATGTTGTTAATACGTTTCTTTTTCTGTATTTATAGTGGTTTATTTCCATCTCTTACATTGAGCTTACATTTAATTTACATCAAAACTTAAAATACACATATAGCTCTATGTAAGCCTGAGATTAGCCCACCGCTGTGGGCTCATTGTTTCCACTTTCAAGGAAATTTCCACCTCCCCGTCGTGCCGCTCTCAGGTTCTACTGAGCCGTCGGCGTCAGTGTAGACTGTAGAACACGGCGCTTCCTGGGATGTTTGCCTCTGCTACCACCCTCAGCGCGTGCTGCCTTAGCTCCTCTGGCATGCATAGCGCCTTGCTGGCCGGCAAGGCGGTAATGATGACCTCCGCGTAGAGGGTTGTCACGGGGGCAGCGCTGCGTAGGTGCCCATGGTGGCAGGGAGGCCTGGTCCTTCATGCTGCAGCTGTTCGAGGTGGAGCAGGTGGCTGGCGGCGTGGGTCTCCTCCGTAGCCAAGTGTTGTCGGCGGACAGGTGGCAAGGTGCCCCTTGTGGCAAGGTCCTGC
>JACEEZ010002227.1:27437-29937 GCA_016584305.1 Chionoecetes opilio
ATGTGATTTTTATACATTTTTCCTCTCTTTTCACAAGCAATTTAATTAATAACGTTTGACTCAGTAGTTTGTTTCTTCTTTCATTTACGTATGAATTGATAACATTTGATACAATATTTTTTTCGTTTTGTTGGTAATGTGGAAATCTATCAAATTAGTTCAACCGTAACGTGATATTGTTTTGTGTCGTTATAAAGGAACATTCTGGTGGCGCTGATGGGTTTGTAAATTTTGGGAATGATGGGGCGGGCTAAAAATGGGGACTAAAATTTTTGTTTTTCATTTCATGTTTTTCCCAATATATTTCACATCACGGGAACGCAGTCCCTTCTATGGTAGGGGAAAAGCTTTGAAGTGTTTTCATAAACAATATAAATACTATAACCTTTCGAAAAGAGTGTAGGTGATTCATCTATTTGGGTAGATTATAATGCACGCTTCTTCATTCTTCTTCTTTTTCTTCGTTGTAAAACACACACACACACACACACGTGACGTGAGGATGTCTGTGTGACTACTTTCTACCACTATAGTTTTTACGTGTTATTAGAGGTAAGAGATTGGCAAAGTTGAAGGCACCTCCCCACCCTCCTCTCCCTCCGGCCGAGACCGACAGGAAAAAAAATGAGAAAAAAACAATAAACTACAGTATTGAAAAACTGCCTTGGAATTATAGCAATGGCGAGGAAAAAGAGAGTAATGGCTGAGAAAAACAAAAATTAAATTGATGCGATCGCCCTGGGTGGGACTCGAACCCACGCTCTAGGAACATTCAGTGGTTTCCTAAGCTCTGCCACTGAGCTACCGGGCATACGTAGGAAATTGATGCAATTGTTCTATATCCGCGTCGTAACGCCCTGTTAATTCACCGCCGTCCTGCATTACGCAACTCAGTAGTCGTACAGTATTATTATCCATATTTTGGTTATTGATGTGATTGTAATGCAAAACTAATATTCAGCCTCCTGGATAGGCTGCCACTTGCATGGTTTTGGTTCCTCTAAAGAAAAACAGCTTTTGAGGCTTATATTTTTCGGTATCACTCATGAAATGGATGTTTTTTCTTATTAGTTTACATGAGCCACGTTCTACACAGCAATATCATGAGTTAAATCCTATGCTTTACGATTGTTTCCGTGGGTGTTAAATGAAGGAGTTACAAGCTTTGCTGAGCTGGAGGACAGGAGAATGTTTGCCTTTTTGTTTTTGTGTTGTGATAATACAACTAGTTCGTAAGGGGTGTGGAGGGTGAAGCCACAGCGTTTGTATGTTGGTAATGTTAGGTTAGATAAGCTCTGGGCACGGTGCTGGAATGTGGCTGGATAGGGTGGATGGAGGATAGAGGGGCGTGGATGGGGAGAGGGGGGGCGGGAGCATCCCTGGGTGTTCTTCACCTTATTTTACCTTTTGTTGTTGTTGTTGGTGGCGAATCTTTCATCTTCTCTAGTGGTTTAAGATACTTGTATTGTGCCGGTTTTTCTTATTACAAGATAATACACGTGTCATCAGCTGACTCACCAAAACATTTATTTATTAAACATTTCTGTTATGTAAGGGTTGAGCGGTAGGGAGGGTGTTTCCGACTTTACAATATATTTGTTGAGAAAATTTGAATGTCATGGAGGTTTAATTACGAAAGAGGAAATTATAAAATCCTGCAACTAAATTAGCTTTTCTTCAAAGAATCTAACACCTTTAGACTATGTAGACTATTAATAAAAAATATATACTTCAACACTAAGATATTAATGGAGGTAATTAAGCAATGGATTAATGGACTTTGAGAGTAATGAGAGCATGTATGAAATCTGCGGCTTGAGAATGTGGACTGTGGAGTGGCGGATGGATGAACAGAAATACAATGAGGTGGTTTGACCATATTCAACGAATGAGTAATGCAGAGTTTGAGGAACAACTTAGGTGAAATGGAGGATCTTAGTGGGAGAGGAAGGCCACTTGGAAAATTGTAAAAAGAAAAAAGAATTGGAAAAAAGAATAATAATTTATTAATTATCATTATCATTATCATTACCATCATTATCAAAATTATTAGCATTATCATTAGTCCAATAAATGTTTTTCTTTTGAGCTTATAGATTAGTTTTTCATATATTGTCTTAGTGACCTACTTAACCTGCTATTAATTCATGAGTAAGCAGTGAGTTTGAGTATGATGAGCCAGTGTGTGTAGCAACAAGGGACTTTTGTATGAGTCGTGTGTATGTTAGTGAGTATTATGAGTATTACCAGTGAATGAGGAACTTATTAAGGAATCCCATTATTTGAGGCCAATGATTATGAGTAAAAATTAGGCGATCTGATAGTTAGCCTCTCTCCTTCCTTCCCTCCCTTCCTTCCTTCCTTCCTTCCTTCCTTCCTTCCTTCCTTCCTTCCTTCCTTCCTTCCTTCCTTCCTTCCTTCCCTCCCTCCTTCCTTCCTTTCTTCCTTCCTTGCTTCCTTCCTTCCTTGCTTCCTTCCTTCCTTGCTTCCTTCCTTCTTC
>JACEEZ010002227.1:39937-46593 GCA_016584305.1 Chionoecetes opilio
CCCCACCCATTCACTCACCCATCACCCCACACCCATTTACCCATCACCCCACCCCTTCACTCACCCCTTACCCATCACCCCACATCAAGGGTTTCCTCAATTCTCGCAACCCACTTTTTTTTTCACAATTCTCGCAAATAGGCTGCTAAAAAAAATTATATATAAAAAAAAAGTGATCGGATCATCTCATAAGTGGGCTTAAAACCTTCCCCTGGTCGACCCGGGTTTCCAAAATGTGCCACATGAGGGGATTCCGCCACAGGGGGCGGCACCCATCGCGGACAGACAGACACACCAACACACACACTTTCGCTTATATTATTATACTAGCCGCAAAGCCGCCCTCCGGGCGGACTTTTGGCTAGCTCCTGCGGAGGGCTATTGGGGGGCCTTCGGCCCACCACCTGTGTTTGGTGGGCCTTCGGCCCACCAAACATGGACTCTCCAGATAGCCCCTTCTAACTTTCCTGAAATCATGGTTTGTAGAAATGTATGTATTCCCTACCCCCATTCACTCACCTATTCCCCATCACCCCCCACCCATTCACTCACCCATTACCCATTCCCCATCACCCCCCACCCCATTCACTCACCCATTACCCATCACCCCCCACCCATTCACTCACCCATTACCCATCACCACACACCCATTCACTCACTCATTACCCATCACCACACACCCATTCACTCACCCATTCCCCATCACCCCCCACCCATTCACTCACCCATTACCCATCACCCCCCACCCATTCACTCCCCCCATTCCCCATCACCACACACCCATTCACTAAACCATTACCCATCACCCCCACCCATTACCCATCCCCCCCCAAACCCATTCACTCACCCATACCCATCCCCCTCCACCCATTCACTCACATTACCCATCACCCCCCACCCATTCACTCACCCATTACCCATCACCACACACCATTACCCATCACCCCCCACCCATTCACTCACCCATTACCCATCACCCCCCACCCATTCACTCACCCATTACCCATCACCCCCACCCATTCACTCACCCATTACCCATCACCCCCCCCCATTCACTCACCATTACCCATCACCACCCCCCATTCACTCACCCATTACCCATCACCCCCCACCCATTCACTCAACCCCACCCATTCACTCACCCATTACCCATCACCACACACCCATTACCCATCACCCCCACCCATTCATCACCCATTACCCATCACACCACACCCATTCACTCACCCATTACCCATCACCCCCCCACCCATTCACTCCCCCTTTACCCATCACCACACACCCATTCACTCACCCATACCCATCACCCCCACCTATTCCCTCACCCATCACCTATCACCCCCCACCCATTCACTCACCCATCACCCCACACCCATTATCCATCCCCCCACCATTCACTCACCCTTTAAACCCATCACCCTACATCAAGGTTTCCTCAATTCTCGCAACCCACTTTTTTTTTCACAATTCTCGCTAATAGGCTGTTTAAAAAAAAAAAAAAAAAAGTGATCGGATCATCTCATAAGTGGGCTTATGACCTTCCCCTGGTCAACCTGATTCCAAAAATGTGCCCTATGAGGTGTTTGCGCCACGGGGGGCGGAACCTATACCACACACACACACACACACACGCTCGAAAAGCTTTTGGCGGGAGGACTGGTTGGTCGGGGTCAGAAAGCTTGAGGTATTTGACTGATATATAGCTGTTTGGGTCAGTTAGAACCCATGACAGATAGGGGATTAAGAAGTGCAAGAAGCTGGGATTACTGCAAGAAGTGCAACTACAAGGAAAATTGCAGGAGGGTTTATGCAAGTCCTGTGAAGATGAGGCACGTGTGAAAAAATTCACATGAAAAACACTGCAAGGAGAAGGTAGGAGGTAAACAGAAGGGCTGGAATGTGGCAAATGCCGGGTGTGGAACACTTTCAATGCGAAGATGAGGAGTAAAACATATGAGGTATTGCAGAGGAATAATAAGAAGATATATTGGATTGCTCGGTATGAAAACCCTCAGTGAAGAAAAGCCTTAAGGGAGATGAGAGGAACAGGAGGAAACCCAGAAGATCAGGAAGGAGTTATATGAGTCCAGGGAGACTAATAAAGCAGTATGAAGAAAATGAATGAAATGCAAGGACAGTTGAAGAATGGAGAGAATAGGGGAAAGACCAGGGAGTTTTTGAGGGTGAGCTGGTCGCTATTAAGAAGATGATGGAGAAACAGAAAAAAAAGCTGGATGAGATGGAAAAGAGGATGGATGGGGAGGGATGAGGAGTTGGTAAGAAGAGTAACTGAGAGAATGAATGAAAACTTGGAGGAAAGGAAGATAAAGAAAGAAGGAGGAAAAATTTTATGATGGTTTAACGTAGAGGAAAGTGAGAAAAGAGGATGTAAAAAGAAAGGGAGAAAGATGATAAAGAGATGTGTGAGTATGGTTCAAGGAGGCGCTTGGTGTGGAAGGAGTGGAAGTGGTGAAGGTGTATCGACTGGGAAAAAATCGAGAGGGAGAGAAAGACCTATGGTTGCATGCCTAGTGATGGTTATGTTAAGTGGGACATCAAAAAAAGAAGCAAGGAGCTGAGAAATGCTCGGGAGGATAGTATAAGGAAGATAGGAATAGCAGTAGACAAGACTAAGCGAGAAAGAGAGGAAGATGCCTTATAAAGGAAAACTACAGATGAAACGAAGAGAGGGTGGTAGGGATAATAAAGAAAGTAAGATCCCCAGCGTAACGGAGGGAAGGGATGTCGAATGAGATGCAGGAGTGAGGGAAAAGAAAGGGAAGGAAGGAGAAAAGGGGAAAAAAATAAAAAAAACTAAATGTACAAGGATTAACAAAAAGTAAAGGTATAGAAGTAGAAGAACTAGCAAACGATAACAGCATAGTATGTATAACGGAAACTCAGAAGAAAGTAAGGGATGTAAATTTTGGAAAGGAGTTTAAGTTATAGATAGTATGAGAGAGGAAAAGGATAGGAAGGGTGGAGGGCTTATGTGTTTTACAAGGAAAATATGGGAATAGAATTAGATAAAGATAGAAACAAAATGTAAAGATTTGTTACAGTAAAAGGGAAAAAAATAGAAGGCTGGGAGGTTAGGATAGTTTAGTATACTTCAGCGTAAGTGATGTAGGGAAAACAACGACATGAAACAAGAGATAGAGAAGATAATACAGGAAAAACACAAAAACCACTCCTGATAACTGGGGACTTTAATGGACATGTTGGCTTTAAAGGAAAACAGGGTGTGACAGAAATGGTGAAATAGTCCTACAATGGATGGAAAAACACGCCTTAATAATGCTAAATGATGATGACAAATGTCAGGGAGAGTACACATGGGGCAGAGAAGAACAAAGAGTGTAATAGACTTTGCTTTTGGGGACGGATACATTTTATAAGAGATCCCCGGAATGAGATAGACGAGAGAAAGAAAAATTTGACTTATCAGACCATAACTTGATAGAAATAGTAATAAAGGTCAAAAAAGAAAGGAAAGAGTACAAGGAAAAAGAGTGGATAGTGAAAGAATACTACAGGACAGATAGTAAATCATTGGAGAGCTTTAGGAAAAATTTAGAAGCACAAGTAGTAGGGAAGGAGAATGAAAGTTTTTGAAAAATTAGAGTGGAGAATTAAAGAAACAAACGAATAAAGTATTAAAATGTACATATAGAAGAAAAGAGAAGAAAAATGGTGAGGGGGCAGAAGCTATATGGATAAATGATGAAATAAGGAAGGGGATAAAGGAGAGGAGAAGGCTAAATAGAAATAGGAGAAATGCACCAAGTAAAGATGAGGAGGAGAAATGGAAGGAAAGATATATACAACAGAAAATAAAAGTACAAATACAAATAAGGAAGGAAATATATAAACACGAAGAGAAATTAACAAAAGAAATCAAGGAAAGTAAAGATGGAAGGAAAAAGATGTGGGAATATATCAAAATATTAAAGGGAAAAGAAAAAAGGAAAAGAGTACACTAAGGTTATATGGGGAGGATGGCAAAAAGAGTTGGAAAAAAGGAAAGGCAGAGGAGGAAGTCAAAGAATATTGGAGTAAAAAAATACAAGAAATATGATAATGAGATAGACACAGTGTGGAACGCAGAGAAGAAAGAGGAATATATAAGGGAATACAGTAAAGTAAAAAAAGGACATAGACGGGAACCAGACAATTTAAATTACAAAGAGTAGATGAAGTGGAAGAGATGGCAAGGGAATACACAGAGACGTGTAGCATAGGAGTAAGAGAACATATGGAAATGGCGAGAAGAGTACAGGAGGATGTATATCTTGGAAGAGGAACAGATCAATGAAGACAAGGTGAGAAGTGTTTAAAGAAGATGAAGAACAAAAAAACAGCGGGGAAAAGATGAAATAAAGCCAGAATATTATAAGGAACTTTCAAAGAGTAAGACATTGTGACAGTGTTAGAAAAAGGGATGAAAACAGTGTTTAGAGACAGGGAATGTGCCAGGAGGATGGAGGGAGTCAAGGACAGTAATGATACCCAAAAGGGTTTGCAAGCCAAAAGTTAGGGAATTAAGACAATAGCACTAACTAATGTTGGGTATAAATTGATGATGGCTGTAATCAGAAATAGTCTGGAAGATCATATTTGGAAAATGAAATAGGGAAAGACACACAGGCAGGATTCACAGGGGCAGTAGAATAGAAAATAAATTTTTTCATTTTTAAGATATGCAAAAGAGAGGGTCCTATAAACTAAAGAAACCACTAATAGTCATTTCAATAGATTTTTCAAAGGCCTATGATAGTATTAAGAGAGGAAAAATGAATAGAATTATTAATGCAATATAAGATTAACCCTAAAAATTTTTGAATTCATAGCAAACGTATATATAGGAGACAAAACACCCCAAAATAGAATTAGGATCAGGGAAAGAAGTAGAGATCAATGTAACAAGTGGAATTAGGCAAGGGTGTACGGCTTCAACAACTCTGTTTAAATTAGTTACCTTCAGGATTATCCAGGCATTAGAAGAACTAGGCAAGGGGTTTTAAGGACGAATTGTTTAGCAACCAGCACTTTTCTTTGCAGACGACGGGATGTTACTAGCAAATAGTATAGAGGAGGCAGAACAGGTAGTACACAGGTTAGAGGAAATAGGTAAGGGGGTATGGATTGGAAAAGAATAAAAAAAAAAGTAACATCATTATTTTCAAAAATGAAAGATAAGCCTGAAAAGTGGGAAATATAAATGTTAGAGATAGAATGAAATATTTAGGGATAACCATAAATGACAAGAAGAATGTTTCAAAATACAAAAAGAAGAAAAGTTTAAAAGGCAAGAAAAATGGCAAATATGACGTATAGTATCATCGCAAAAAGTTTCTCAAAAATTCTAATAGGGAAAACGTACTGGAAAAAATGTTGGCATTACCATCAATATTTTATGGGTTAATGTGATCAATTTAACAAAGCAAGAAATGGATAAATTACAGAGATTGAAAAAGGGGTGTACCGTAAAATCTTTGGGGCACAGGCAATTACACAGGGGGCGGCGCTCCAGGGGGAAGTGGGAGCATCCAGTGTTAGGAATAGAATAAGGGAGGGACAGTGGAAATACTTGAGGGTATGTATTTTAAAAGACGGGGAAAGACCTAGTGAAAAGGTAGGAGAGGAGATGATTGAGAAAAGACAAAATAAATGGATGCAAGCTGTAATGAAAGATTTGAGAAAGATGGAGTCATGAACCAGGGTGTGAGGTTTTGAGACAAAGGAGAGTATAAGGAAAAAAAAAAAGGAAAAGTGGACACAAGAGAATGGGTGAATGAAATGAATGAAAAGCAAGTTTGAAAATATACAGAAAATGGAGAAAAGAGAAGGGAGGCCAAGAGAAATATACAGCAATGACCAAGCTTCAGAACTACTGTTCAAGTGCAGGACAAATAACCTACAATTAAACGACAGAAGGAGGTTTGGGGAAAAGAAATAACTTGTGATTTATGTGGGGCGGAAAAGGAGGACTTAGAACATTTTCTGTTATGGTGCCCAGCCTACAGTAATGCAAGAAAGAAAAGTGTGAGGCTACAACAACCTTACTTAGAGGAGGAAGAGGCTATAGTGGGGGAGTATTTGTTCGGAGAGGGGAATGTGGAAGAAGCAAAAAGAACAATCAACAGTTTTTGGATGACCAGAGAAATAAGAAGAAAGAAAAAGAAAGAAAACTAATAAGATAGAATAAGAGAAGAAAACTAATAAAGACCCAGGGCAGCAAGAAGAAACACGTCAGGGAGTGCCGTTGAAAAAGGCCTGACTCCCGACCAAAAAAAACTGAACTGAATGAACTGAACTGAAACACACACACACACACAGACAGACAGACAGACACACTTTCGCTTATATTATTATATATATATATATATATAATATATATATATATATATATAATATATATTTTATATTAATATATATATTATATATATATATACAACCATTTCTAACTATACGTGCATACATTTAAAGTATTTGTATGTTATGTATTATCACTCTTATCAATTTAGCATTTAAAGCTGCATATCCATTTCTTTTTTGCAGGTGTCAAGAATCCTGGGCTTGTTACCCCGCGCCCCCTCTACCGGCGCCCAGTGTTAATGGCCCCAGGGGAAGGGCCGCCAAATTTAACCTTTTGT
>JACEEZ010002228.1:13924-33924 GCA_016584305.1 Chionoecetes opilio
CTCGTTGGAAGGAGCGCCGAATCGCCAATCCTGAAGAGCATCCTACCATCCTACTCCGACCTGTATAGTCTAATACTCTTAAAAGTTCAAAATATGGGGGACCAATAATGGCCAGATCTAACTCCAAGCTGTACAACTCTTAAAATTCCAAGATGAATGACCAACCATGGTTCCAGATCTAACTCCAAGCTATATTCCCCGTAAAGTTCCAAGATGATTGACCAACCAAATCTAAGGAATCTTACTCCAAGCTGTTCTACCCTTAAAAGTGCAAATAATGACGGACCAGATATGGACCAGCTTCCAATAGATGCACCTATAATACCAGATCAACTCCCACATATTTGTGATACTGGAAGGATAATAATTCTTATCCCTGAAACTGCGGGAGCAAATACATTTTAGTGCCACCAGGCAGGAATGTGAGAAAAACGATGATCATTACAAGAATCTGGATGCAAATCACACAACATCAAGGTTGCTAGAGATTCTGCCATCCGACATTATATCTAATTAACCCAAACGATTGGGTTGATGTAGGTGTGGTGGGAGTTGAAATAGCTGGGGCGAAGGGCAGCAAGCCCCCCCCCCCCCCTGCTTGCGAGAGACGGTTGAGGTGATTCAAGGTGTGCCACACATTGGGATTTGTCCAAGATTTAGACGGATTATGAAGTATTTATGCAGTCGTTTATCTGAAGGTCAGCATAGGTTCCCCTGGTACCGTACCTGGATAAACCACTGAATAAAATACTTGACTAATCCCTTCAAAAGTCCCAAGCTAGACACAAAATATTCAACGCCAAGACCTCCCAACACCCCCCTTCCCCCCCCCCCCCCCCCCCACCCCACCCCCACTACATTACCATAGATCTTTTTGCAAGTAACCAAGTGATTGGTAAATATCTGCGTAACATCGTAATGAGGCAGATGGTGTGTGTGTTATCGAGAGCGACATCAAGGCGTATATGTGACCAATAAGTAGGACTTTACGAATGTCGGCCTGGTTTTGTATGCATTGAAAACTGCGGTTTCGGTTTCGCGTAGCTCAGAGAGCTTCAGAAGCTTGCCACAGCCCAAGGGTTAATGGATGAACTATGGGACAAGGAATTCCTGAAAGAAATTGAAGAAGGTAAGGCTATAAAGAGTGTTGACCAAGAAATAATGAAGGGCGTGGAATGACAATCAAATTTAAAGGAACAGTACAAGAACTAAGATTTATAAATTATATATAAAAGACGACGTATACAAAAGATGGGACACGTGATATAGAAAGATATATTATAATAGAAAATAACAGTATAAGATACACATTCATCAGGAGGAAACTGCCATACATGGGAAAGAATAAGTAAAGCAAGAAGGAGGAAAAGAACATGAGTGAAGAGAAAACACCAAAAACCAAATCAACAAAATCATAATTGATAAACACCAACTAAAAAAACACACACCACCCAACCACACACAACCCACACACACAGAACACACACAAAACCCATACACAAACACACACAGCGCACATCAACACACACACATACCACACCACACACACACACACACACCAACACACACACACGTACACACACACATACACACACAACACTTACACACACAAACACACACACACTACATACACACACCACACACACACACACACACACACAACACACACACACACACACACACACACACAAATCACACACACACACACACACACACACACACACACACACCCCACACACCACACACACACACACCCAACACACACACACACCACACACACACCACACACACACACACACAACACACACACACACACACAACAAACACACACACACACCTCACACACAAACACACACACCACTAACACACGACCCTCAGGAAACAAAGGACCACCGATGATCAAAAACACACAAAAACGAGAACAAAAGGCTCATGACAGCAAAACAAAAACACCATAAAAAAGACCACCAACAAAACAAAAAACAACAGGGATATATGCAGAAAGTGAGACAGCGATACAGGTGAATATCTGAGGTGGAGAACAAATGGGAAACAAAACTAAAACACATCCAGAAATAAAGATAGATAGGTCTGTAAGGTTAATTAATAACTAATTAATAATCATGGGGAACAATCGTTGGAGGGAGCCCCCTATCGGCCAAACCTGAAGGAGCATCTACCATGCCTACTCCTGACTTATACTATACTACTCTTAAAAGTTCAATAGGGGGACCAATAAGGGCCCAGATCTAACTCCAAGCTGTACAACTCATTAACAAGTTCCAAGATGAATGACCAAACCATGGTCAGATCTAACTCCAAGACTATTACCGTAAAGTTCCAAGATGTGACAACACATCTACGGATCTTACTCCAAGCTAGCTCAACCTAAAAGTTTGCAAGATAATGACGGCCAATATGACCCAGATCCATTATGATGCACCTAACCAATATGACCAGATCCAACTCACCACACATTATTTGTTTTATACTGGAGGATAAT
The DNA here is from genome assembly GCA_016584305.1 of Chionoecetes opilio. Classification (NCBI taxonomy): domain Eukaryota; kingdom Metazoa; phylum Arthropoda; class Malacostraca; order Decapoda; family Majidae; genus Chionoecetes; species Chionoecetes opilio. Next base: position 16,428 of record JACEEZ010002228.1, read on the forward strand.
AATTTCTTATCCATGAAAGTGCGGGAGAAATAATTTTTAGTGCCACCAGTGCGGGAATGAGAAAAACGATGATCATTAAAGTACTTGGATGCAAATCACAGAAACATCAAGGTTGTAGAAATCTGCATTCGGCATTATATCTAATTTAAACCCAAACGATATTGGGTTGATGTATGGTTGTGGTTGGGAGTTGAAAGCTGGGGCGCAGGGCAGCAAGGTCGCTGCGTGGAGAGGTTGAGGGAATTCAAGGTGCCACACATGGGATTTTGTCCAAGAGTTAGACGGGGATGATTCATGTATTTATGCCAGCGGTTATCTGAAGTAAGCATAGGTTCCGTTGTACCGTACTTGATATAAACCACTGTATAAATACTGAATATCCATTCCAAATAGTCCAAGATAGAAACAAAAATATCCCAACGCCAAGACCTAAATATCACGATCTTTTGGCAAATAACCAAGGATTGGTAATATCTGCGTAATCGAATGAGGTAGATGGTGGGGTGTGTTAATCGAGAGCTGGACCTCAGGCGTATATGGACACCAAATAAGTAGGACTTTACGAATGTCCGGGCCTGGTTTTTGTATGCATTGAAAACTGCGGTTTTCGGTTTCGCAGTAGCTCAGCAGAGCCTACAGGAAGCTTGCCACAGCCCACGGGTTAACTGGAGACTATGACAAGAATTCCTGAATAAGAATGAAGAAGGTAGTCTATAAGAGTGGACCAAGGAAAGTAATGACCGGGCGTGGAATGACAATCAAATTTAAGAAACATCTACAAAGAAATAAAGATTTATAAATATATATAAAAGCGGACGGTATACAAAAGATGCAAACGTGATATAGAAAGAATATATAATAGAAAATAATTCAGTATTAAGATCAACATCATTCAGGAGGAAACTGCATACATGAAAGAATAAGTAAACAAGAAGGAGGAAAAGAACCAATGCGTGACTAGTCCCCCACAAAAACACAATCAGGCAACATAAATTATAAAACCAACTAAAACACCCACACCACCCACACACAAAACACACACACACAGACACACACACAAACCCATACACACAACAAAACCCACACATCGCACAAACACACACACCACACACAATCACACACCACACACACACCACACACACGTACACCACACACACACACACACACACTTACACACACAAACAACACACACACAACATACAAACACCACCACACCAACACACCCCCCCCCCCCCCCTCCCCCCCCCCCCCCCCCCCCCCCCCCCCCCCCCCCCCCACACAACCCCAACACCCACAATACACCACACAAACAACACACAACACACACACTCACAAACACACACTCAACAACACACTACACCCACACACACACACCACACACACACACACACACACACACAACACACACACACCACACACACACACCACACACACACACCACCACAACAACACACACACACACACACACAAACAACACACAACACACACACACACACACACACACACACAACGCACACTAAAACACACCCTCATGAAACAAAGGAAACACCCGAGATCAAAAACACACAAAAACGAGAAACAAAAGTCTCATTACAGCAAAACAAAACACCATAAAAAAAGACCACAACAACAACAAAAACAACGGGATAAGAGAAAAGGTCGAAGACAAGCGTACAGGTATTAATGAAGGGGAGAAAAAAATGGAAACAAAACTAAAACACATCCAGAAATAAGGATAAGATAGCTATGGGTATTAATAAATAATTAAATTAATCATGGGGAAACAACGTTGGAAGGAGCGCCGAATAGCCAATCCTGAAGAGCATCCTACCATCCTACTCCGACCTGTATAGTTACTCCTCTTAAAAGTTCAAATATGGGGACAATAAATGGCCCAGATCTAACTCCAAGCTGTACAACTCTTAAAAGTCCAAGATGAATGACCAACCAGGTCAGATTAAACTCCAAAGCGCTATTACCGTAAAAGTTCCAAGATGGATTGGACCAACCACTCTAAGGATCTTACTCCAAAGCTGCTTTTTATACCTTAAAAAGTTGCAAGATAATGGACGGACCAAAACATGGACATATTTCCAATATGATGCACCTATCAATGACACGATCCAACTCCCACATTTTGTTTTATATGGAGGTAATAATTCTTACCTGATAAACTGCGGGAGCAAACAATTTTTAGTGCCACAAGTGCTGAATGTGAGAAAACGATGATCATTACAGAATTGGAGGCAACTCACACAAATCAGTTGTAGAAATTTGCATCCGGCATTATATCAATATTAACCCAAACGTATGGGTTGAGTATGGTGGGTTGGGCGTTGAAATAGCTGGGGCGAAGGGTAGCAAGTCGCTTGCGAGAGACGGTTGAGGTGAATACAGGGTGGCACACCTGGGCTTTTGTCCCAAGATTTAGCCGGGATATTCATGTAGTTATGCAGTCGTTTATCTGAAGGTAGCATAGGTCCGTTGTACCGTACCTGATATAAACCACTGAATATAATACTGAATAATCCCTTCAAAAGTCCCAAGGATAGGGAACACAAAAATTCCCAAACGCCAAGAACACATCCCAAGATCTTTGGCAAATAACCAAGGATTGGTACATATCTGCGTACATAGTAATGAGGCAGATGGTGGTGTGTGTTATCGAGAGCGACATCAAGGCGTATATGTGACACAAATAAGATAGACTTTACGGATGTCGGCCGGTTTTTGTATGCAATTAAAAACTGCGGTTTCGGTTTTCGCAGTAGCTCAGCCGAGCCTTCAGGGAAAACTTGCCACAGCCCACGGGTTTAATGGATGGACTATTGACAGGAATTCCTGAATAAGAATTGGAAGAAGTAGTCTATAAAGAGTGTTGCACCAAGAAAATTAATGAAGGGCGTGAATGAAATCAATTAAGGAACATCTACAAGAAATAAAGATGAATAAAATATATACAAAAAGACACGTATACAAATGATGGAAACGTGATATAGAAAGATATATTATAATAGAAAATAATCTGTATTAAGATACACATCATTCAGGAGGAAAACTGCATACATGGAAAGAATAGGAGCAAGAAGGAGGAAAAGAACCGTGGGACAGAGAACACAAAACACAAAATCAACAAATATAATTATCAAACACAACTAAAACACACACACCCACCCACCACAAACACACACACACAGAACAACACACAAACACATACACAAACACACACATTCGCACACCAACACACACACACACACAACACACACCCACACAAACACACACACGTACACGCACCACACACACACACACACACACTTACACACACAAACACACCACACATACACACACCACACACCACACACACACACACACACACACACACAAACACACACACACAACTCACACACACAAAATCACACACACAACACAACACAGCACACACACACACACACACCCACACAACACACACACACATAAACAGACACACACACACACACACCACACACACAACATCACACACACACACACACACACACACCCACACACATAAACACACACCCTCATGAAACAAGGAACACCCGATGATCAAAACCACACAAAAACGAGAACAAAAAGTCTCATTACAACAACAAACACCATAAAAAAAGACCACAACACAAACAAAACAACATTGATATATGAGAAAAGGTGAGACAGCGATACAGGTGAATATATGAGGGAGAAAAAAAATGGAAACAAACAAAACACACATCAGAAATAAAGATAGATAGCATTGTAATAATAAATATAATTATCATGAAACAACTCGTTGGAAGGAGCGCGAATCGCCAATCCTGAAGAGCATCCTACCATCCTACTCCGACCTGTATAGTCTTACTACTCTAAAAGTTCAAATATGGGGGACCAATAATGCCCAGATCTAACTCCAAGCTGTAAACTCTTAAAAGTTTCCAAGATGAATGACCAACCATGGTCCAGATTAATCAAAGCTCTATTACCCCCCCCCCCCCCCCCCCCCCCACGTAAAAGTTCCAAGAGATTGACCAACACATCTAAGGATCTTACTCCAAGCTGCTTCTACCCTTAAAAGTTGCAAGATAATGACGGACCAAATATGTGACCAGAATTCCAATATGATGCACATAATCAATGACCAGACAACTCCCAAATATTTGTTTTATACTGGAGGATAATAATATACCCATGGAAACTGCGGGAGCAAATAAATTTTAGTGCACCAGTGCGGTAGATGTGAGAAAACGATGATCATACAGATTTGGATGCCAAATCCATCAACATCACAGTGTAGAAATTTGCATCCTGATTATATCAATATTAACCCAAAACGTATTGGGTTGAGGTAGGTTTTGGTTGGGAGTGAAATAGCTGGGGGAAAGGGTAGCAAGTCGCTTGCGAGAGGACCGGTTGAGGTGAATACAAGGGTGCCACCAATTGGATTTTGTCCCAAGATTTAGACGGGATATCAATGTGATTTATGCAGTCGTTTATCTGAAGGTAAGCATAGGTTCGTTGTACCGTACTTGATATAAACCACTGAATAAATACTGACAATCCCTTCAAAAGTCCCAAGGATAGACAAGAAAAATATCCCAAACGCCAAGACCTACATCCCAAGATCTTTGGCCAATAAAAACCAAGGATTGGTAAATATCTGACGTACCATCGTAATGAGGCAGATGGTGGTGTGTGTTATCGAGAGCTGACATCAAGGCGATATGTGACACAATAAGTAGACTTTTACGAATGTCGGCCTGGTTTTTGTATGCAATTGAAAACTGCGGTTTCGGTTTCGCAGTAGCTCAGCAGAGCCTTCAGGAAGGCTTGCCACAGCCCACGGGTTAACTGGATGGACTATGACAAGGAATTCCTGAATAAGAATTGAAGAAGGTAGTCTATAAAGAGTGTTGACCAAGAAATTAATGAAGGGCGTGGAATGAAATCAAATTTAAGGAACATCTACAAGAAATAAAGATTTATAAATATATATAAAAGACGACGTATACAAAAGATGGAAACGTGATATAGAAAGATATATTATAATAGAAAATAATCAGTATTAAGATACACATCATTCAGGAGGAAACTGCATACATGGAAATGAATAAGGTAAACAAGAAGGAGGAAAAGAACCGTGAGTGACAGAGAAACACAAAAACACAAATCAACAAAATATAATTATAAAACACAACTAAAACACACACACCCACCCACACACAAACACACACACACAGACCACACACAAACACATACACAAACACACACATCGCACACAAACACACACACACACACACACACACACACACACACACACACACACGTACACCACACACACACACACACACACTTACACACACAAACACACACACAACACATACACACACCACACACACACACACACACACACACACACACACACACACACACACACACCACACACACACACATCAACACACACAACACACACACACACACACACACACACACACACACACCACACACCACACACACAACACACACACACACACACAACACACACACACACACACACACACACACACACACACACACACACACACACACACACACACACACAACACACAACACACACACACACCCACTAAAAACCTCAGAAAAAGGAACACCCGATGATCAAAAAACACACAAAAACGAGAACAAAAGTCTCATTACAGCAAAACAAACACCATAAAAAAAAGACCACAACAACAACAAAAACAACAGGGATATATGAGAAAGGGAGACAGCGATACAGGTGAATATATGAGGGGAGAACAAAATGGAAACAAAACTAAAAACACATCCAGAAATAAAGATAGATAGCTAATGGTTAATTAATAAATAATAATTAATCATGGGAAACACTCGTTGGAGGGAGCGCCCATCGCCAATCCTGAAGAGCATCCTACCATCTACTCCGACCTGTATAGTCTACTACTCTTAAAAGTTCAAATATGGGGGACCAATAATGGCCCAGATCTAACTCCAAGCTGTACAACTCTTAAAAAGTTCCAAGATGAATGACCAACCATGGTCCAGATCTAACTCCAAGCTCTATTACCCGTAAAAGTTCCAAGATGATTGACAACCACATCTAAGGATCTTACTCCAAGCTGCTCTACCCTTAAAAGTTGCAAGATAATGACGGACCAAATATGGACAGATTCCAATAGATGCACTATCAATGACCAGATCCAACTCCCACATATTGTTTTATACTGGAGGATAATAATTCTTATCCCTGAAACTGCGGGAGCAAATCAATTTTAGTGCCACCAGTGCGGGAATGTGAGAAAAACGATGATCATTACAGACTTGGATGCAAATCACATCAACATCAAGGTTGTAGAAATCTGCATCCGGCATTATATCTAATTTTAACCCAAACGTATTGGGTTGAGGTATGGTTGTGGTTGGGAGTTGAAATAGCTGGGGCGAAGGGCAGCAAGTCGCTTGCGTGAGACGGTTGAGGTGAATTCAAGGGTGCCACACATTGGGATTTTGTCCCAAGATTTAGACGGGATTATTCATGTATTTATGCAGTCGTTTATCTGAAGGTAAGCATAGGTTCCGTTGTACCGTACCTTGATATAAACCACTGTATAAATACTTGAGTAATCCCTTCAAAAGTCCCAAGATAGACACAAAATATCCCAACGCCAAGACCTACATCTCAAGATCTTTTGGCAAATAACCAAGGATTGGTAAATATCTGCGTATATCGTAATGAGGTAGATGGTGGTGTGTGTTATCGAGAGCTGACATCAAGGCGTATATGTGACACAATAAGTAGACTTTTACGAATGTCGGCCTGGTTTTTGTATGCAATTGAAAACTGCGGTTTCGGTTTCGCAGTAGCTCAGCAGAGCCTACAGGAAGGCTTGCCACAGCCCACGGGTTAACTGGATGGACTATGACAAGGAATTCCTGAATAAGAATTGAAGAAGGTAGTCTATAAAGAGTGTTGACCAAGAAATTAATGAAGGGCGTGGAATGAAATCAAATTTAAGGAACATCTACAAGAAATAAAGATTTATAAATATATATAAAAGACGACGTATACAAAAGATGCAAACGTGATATAGAAAGATATATTATAATAGAAAATAATCAGTATTAAGATACACATCATTCAGGAGGAAACTGCATACATGGAAATGAATAAGGTAAACAAGAAGGAGGAAAAGAACCATGAGTGACAAAGAAACACAAAAACACAAATCAACAAAATATAATTATAAAACACAACTAAAACACACACACCCACCCACACACAAACACACACACACAGACACACACACAAACACATACACAAACACACACATCGCACACAACACACACACACACACACACACACACACACACACACACACACACACACGTACACACACACACACACACACACACACAACACACACACACACATACACACACATACAAACACCACACACACACACACACACACACACACACACACACACACACACACACACACACACACACACACACCACACACACACACACAACTCACAAACACACACCACACACACACACACACACACACACACACACACACACACCACACACACACACACACACACACACACACACACACACACACACACACACACACACACCACACACACACACACACACACACACACACAACACACACACACACACACACACACACACACACACCACACACACACACACAAATAACACACACCTCATGAAACAAAGGAACACCCGATGATCAAAAACACACAAAAACGAGAACAAAAGTCTCATTACAACAAAACAAACACCATAAAAAAAAGACCACAACAACAACAAAACAACAGGGATATATGAGAAAGGTGAGACAGCGATACAGGTGAATATATGAGGGGAGAAAAAAATGGAAACAAAACTAAAACACATCCAGAAATAAAGATAGATAGCTATTGGTTAATTAATAAATAATTAATTAATCATGGGGAACACTCGTTGGAAGGAGCGCCGAATCGCCAATCCTGAAGAGCATCCTACCATCCTACTCCGACCTGTATAGTCTACTACTCTTAAAAGTTCAAATATGGGGGACCAATAATGGCCCAGATCTAACTCCAAGCTGTACAACTCTTAAAAGTTCCAAGATGAATGACCAACCATGGTCCAGATCTAACTCCAAGCTCTATTACCCGTAAAAGTTCCAAGATGATTGACCAACCACATCTAAGGATCTTACTCCAAGCTGCTCTACCCTTAAAAGTTGCAAGATAATGACGGACCAAATATGGACCAGATTCCAATATGATGCACCTAACAATGACCAGATCCAACTCCCACATATTTGTTTTATACTGGAGGATAATAATTCTTATCCCTGAAACTGCGGGAGCAAATAATTTTTAGTGCCACCAGTGCGGGAATGTGAGAAAAACGATGATCATTACAGAATTGGATGCAAATCACATCAACATCAAGGTTGTAGAAATTTGCATCCGGCATTATATCTAATATTAACCCAAACGTATTGGGTTGAGGTATGGTTGTGGTTGGGAGTTGAAATAGCTGGGGCGAAGGGTAGCAAGTCGCTTGCGAGAGACGGTTGAGGTGAATACAAGGGTGCCACACATTGGGATTTTGTCCCAAGATTTAGACGGGATTATTCATGTATTTATGCAGTCGTTTATCTGAAGGTAAGCATAGGTTCCGTTGTACCGTACCTTGATATAAACCACTGAATAAATACTTGAATAATCCCTTCAAAAGTCCCAAGATAGACACAAAATATCCCAACGCCAAGACCTACATCCCAAGATCTTTTGGCAAATAACCAAGGATTGGTAAATATCTGGGTACATCGTAATGAGGCAGATGGTGGTGTGTGTTATCGAGAGCTGACATCAAGGCGTATATGTGACACAATAAGTAGACTTTTACGAATGTCGGCATGGTTTTTGTATGCAATTGAAAACTGCGGTTTCGGTTTCGCAGTAGCTCAGCAGAGCATTCAGGAAGGCTTGCCACATTGCCCAACGGGTTAACTGGATGGACTATGACAAAGGAAATTCCCTGAATAAGAATTTAGGAAGAGGTTATAAAGAGTGTGACCAAGAAATTAATGAAGGGCTGGAGTGAAATCAAATTTAAGGAAACATCTACAGAAATAAAGAATTTATAAATTATATATAAAGACGACGTATACAAAAATGGAAACGTGATTGCATAGAAAGATAGATTATAATAGAAAATAAACAGTATTAACATACCACATCATTCAGAGAAAACTGACATACATTGGAAATGAATAAGGTAAACAAGAAGGAGGAAAAGAACCGTGAGTGGACAGAGAAACACCAAAACACAAATCAAACAAAATATAGATTATAAAACACAACGTAAAACACACCACACCCACCCACAAACAAAACACACCACACCACAGACACAAACACAAACACATACACAAACCACACAACATCGCACACAACACACATACACACACCACCACACCATACACACACACACACACACGTACGCGAACACACACACAACACACACACTTACACACACAAAACACACACACACACTCATTACACACACCACACACACCACACACACACACACACACACCACACACACCACACAAACACCACACAACTCACAACAACACACTCACACACACACACAACACACACACACACATCACACACACACACACACACCACACACACACCACACACACACACACACACACCACACACCACACACCACACAACACACCACACCACACACACACTAACACACACCCTCATGAAACAAAGGGAAACCACCCGATGATCAAAAAACACACAAAAACAAGAACAAAAGTCTCGATTACAGAAAACAAACCCCATAAAAAAACCACCACAACAACAAACCAAAACAACAGGGATATATGAGAAAGGGAGACAGCGATACAGGTGAATATATGAGGGGAGAAAAAAATGGAAACAAAACTAACAACAATCCAGAATAAAGATAGATAGCAATGGTGAATCCAATAAATAATTAATTAATCATGGGAAAAACACTCGTTGGGAGGGAGCGCCGCATCGCCAATCCTGAGAGCATCCTACCATACTACTCCGACATGTATAGTCTAATACTCTACAAAGTTCAAATATGGGGGACCAATAAGGCCCAGATCTAACTCCAAGCTGTACAACTCTTAAAGTTCCAAGATGAATGACCAACCATGAGTTCCAGATCTAACTCCAAGCTCTATACCGTAAAAGTTACCAAGATGATGACCAACCACCATCTAAGGCTCTTACTCCAGCTGCTCTACCATTAAAAAGTTGCAAGATAACGAACGGGACCAAATTGGACCAGATTCCAATATGATGCACCTATCAATGACCAGAATTCCAACTCCACATATTTGTTTTATACTGGAGGATAATAATTTTATCCCTGAAACTGCGGGAGCAAATCAATTTTTAGTGCCACCAGTGCGGGAATGTGAGAAAAACAGTGATCATTACAGAATTGGATGCAAATCACATCAACATCAAGGTTGTAGAAATTTGCATCCGGCATTATATCTAATTTTAACCCAAACGTATTGGGTTGAGGTATGGTTGTGGTTGGGAGTTGAAATAGCTGGGGCGAAGGGTAGCAAGTCGCTTGCGAGAGACGGTTGAGGTGAATTCAATGGTGCCACACATTGGGATTTTGTCCCAAGATTTAGACGGGATTATTCATGTATTTATGCAGTCGTTTATCTGAAGGTAAGCATAGGTTCCGTTGTACCGTACCTTGATATAAACCACTGAATAAATACTTGAATAATCCCTTCAAAAGTCCCAAGATAGACACAAAATATCCCAACGCCAAGACCTACATCCCAAGATCTTTTGGCAAATAACCAAGGATTGGTAAATATCTGGGTACATCGTAATGAGGCAGATGGTGGTGTGTGTTATCGAGAGCTGACATCAAGGCGTATATGTGACACAATAAGTAGACTTTTACGAATGTCGGCCTGGTTTTTGTATGCAATTGAAAACTGCGGTTTCGGTTTCGCAGTAGCTCAGCAGAGCCTTCAGGAAGGCTTGCCACAGCCCACGGGTTAACTGGATGGACTATGACAAGGAATTCCTGAATAAGAATTTAGGAAGGTAGTCTATAAAGAGTGTTGACCAAGAAATTAATGAAGGGCGTGGAATGAAATCAAATTTAAGGAACATCTACAAGAAATAAAGATTTATAAATATATATAAAAGACGACGTATACAAAAGATGGAAACGTGATATAGAAAGATATATTATAATAGAAAATAATCAGTATTAACATACACATCATTCAGGAGGAAACTGCATACATGGAAATGAATAAGGTAAACAAGAAGGAGGAAAAGAACCGTGAGTGACAGAGAAACACAAAAACACAAATCAACAAAATATAATTATAAAACACAACTAAAACACACACACCCACCCACACACAAACACACACACACAGACACAACACACACACACACACACACACCACAAACACACACACACACACACACACACACACACACACACACACACACACACACACACACACACACACACACTACACACACAACACACACACACACACATACACACACACACACACACACACACACACACACACACACACACAACACACACACACACACACACACACACACACTCACACACACACCACACACACACACACACACACACACACACACACACACACACACACACACACACACACAACACACACACACACACACACACACACACACAACACACACACCCACACACACACAACACACACACACACACACACACACACACACACACACTAACACACACCCTCATGAAACAAAGGAACACCCGATGATCAAAAACACACAAAAACGAGAACAAAAGTCTCATTACAGCAAAACAAACACCATAAAAAAAAGACCACAACAACAACAAAACAACAGGGATATATGAGAAAGGTGAGACAGCGATACAGGTGAATATATGAGGGGAGAAAAAAATGGAAACAAAACTAAAACACATCCAGAAATAAAGATAGATAGCTAATGGTTAATTAATAAATAATTAATTAATCATGGGAAACACTCGTTGGAGGAGCGCCGCATCGCCAATCCTGAAGAGCATCCTACCATACTACTCCGACCTGTATAGTCTACTACTCTTAAAAGTTCAAATATGGGGGACCAATAATGGCCCAGATCTAACTCCAAGCTGTACAACTCTTAAAAGTTCCAAGATGAATGACCAACCATGGTCCAGATCTAACTCCAAGCTCTATTACCCGTAAAAGTTCCAAGATGATTGACCAACCACATCTAAGGATCTTACTCCAAGCTGCTCTACCCTTAAAAGTTGCAAGATAACGACGGACCAAATATGGACCAGATTCCAATATGATGCACCTATCAATGACCAGATCCAACTCCCACATATTTGTTTTATACTGGAGGATAATAATTCTTATCCCTGAAACTGCGGGAGCAAATCAATTTTAGTGCCACCAGTGCGGGAATGTGAGAAAAAACGATGATCATTACAGAATTGGATGCAAATCACATCAACATCAAGGTTGTAGAAATCTGCATCCGGCATTATATCTAATTTTAACCCAAACGTATTGGGTTGAGGATATGGTTGTGGTTGGGAGTGAAATAGCTGGGGCGAAGGGCAGCAAGTCGCTTGCGAGAGACGGTTGAGGTGAATTCAAGGGTGCCACACATTGGGATTTGTCCCAAGATTTAGACGGGATTATTCATGTATTTATGCAGTCGTTTATCTGAAGGTAAGCATAGGTTCCGTTGTACCGTACCTTGATATAAACCACTGAATAAATACTTGAATAATCCCTTCAAAAGTCCCAAGATAGACACAAAATATCCCAACGCCAAGACCTACATCCCAAGATCTTTTGGCAAATAACCAAGGATTGGTAAATATCTGCGTACATCGTAATGAGGCAGATGGTGGTGTGTGTTATCGAGAGCTGACATCAAGGCGTATATGTGACACAATAAGTAGACTTTTACGAATGTCGGCCTGGTTTTTGTATGCAATTGAAAACTGCGGTTTCGGTTTCGCAGTAGCTCAGCAGAGCCTTCAGGAAGGCTTGCCACAGCCCACGGGTTAACTGGATGGACTATGACAAGGAATTCCTGAATAAGAATTGAAGAAGGTAGTCTATAAAGAGTGTTGACCAAGAAATTAATGAAGGGCGTGGAATGAAATCAAATTTAAGGAACATCTACAAGAAATAAAGATTTATAAATATATACAAAAGACGACGTATACAAAATGGAAACGTGATATAGAAAGATATATTATAATAGAAAATAATCGTATTAAGATACACATCATTCAGGAGGAAACTGCATACATGGAAATGAATAAGGTAAGCAAGAAGGAGGAAAAGAACCGTGAGTGACAGAGAAACACAAAAACACAAATCAACAAAATATAATTATAAAACACAACTAAAACACACACCCCACCCACACACAAACACACACACACAGACAACACACAAACACATACAAACACACACATCGCACACAAACACACCACACACACACACACACACACACACACACACACACGTACACCACACACACACACACCACTACACACACAAACACACACACACACATACACACACCACACACACACACACACACACACACACACACACACACACACACACACACACACACACCACACACACACACACACCACACACACACACACACACACACACACACACACACACACCACACACACACACACACACACACACACACACACACACACAACACACACACACACACACACACACACACACACACACACACACACACACACACACAACACACAACACACACACTAACACACACCCTCATGAAACAAAGGAACACCCGATGATCAAAAACACACAAAAACGAGAACAAAAGTCTCATTACAGCAAAACAAACACCATAAAAAAAAGACCACAACAACAACAAAACAACAGGGATATATGAGAAAGGTGAGACAGCGATACAGGTGAATATATGAGGGGAGAAAAAAATGGAAACAAAACTAAAACACATCCAGAAATAAAGATAGATAGCTATGGTTAATTAATAAATAATTAATTAATCATGGGAAACACTCGTTGGAAGGAGCGCCGAATCGCCAATCCTGAAGAGCATCCTACCATCCTACTCCGACCTGTATAGTCTACTACTCTTAAAAGTTCAAATATGGGGGACCAATAATGGCCCAGATCTAACTCCAAGCGGTACAACTCTAAAAAGTTCCAAGATGAATGACCAACCATGGTCCAGATCTAAACTCCAAGCTCTATTACACGTAAAAGTTCCAAGTTGATTGGACCAAACCACATCTAAGGATCTTACTACAAAGCTGTTCTACCCTTCAAAGTTGCAAGATAATGACGGACCAAATATGGACAAGATTCCAATATGAGCCAACCAATCAATGACCAAGAGTCCAACTCCCACATAGTGTTTTATATGGAGGATAATAATTTAACCCTGAAACTGCGGGAGCAAACAATTTTACGTGCCACAGTGCGGGAATGTGAAGAGGAAAAACAGTGATCATTACAGGAATTGGATGCAAAATAACATCAAAATCAAGGTTGTAGAAAATTTGCATCCGGCATTATATCTAATTTTAACCCAAACGTATGGTTGAGGTAGGTTGGGGTTGGGAGTTGAAAAATAGCTGGGGCGAAGGGTAAGGTAGCAAGTCGCTTGCGAGAGACGGTATGAGGTGAATTCAATGGTGCCAACATTGGGATTGTACCAAGATTTAGACGGGATTATTCATGTATTTATGCAGTCGTTTATATGAAGGTAAGCATCGGTTCGTGTTACCTAACCTTGATATAAACCACTGAATAAAATACTTGAATAATCCCTTCAAAAGTCCCAAGATAGACACAAAATATCCCAACGCCAAGACATCCCAAGATCTTTTGGCAAATAACCAAGGATTGGTAAATATCTGGGTACATCGTAATGAGGCAGATGGTGGTGTGTGTTATCGAGAGCTGACATCAAGGCGTATATGTGACACAATAAGTAGACTTTTACGAATGTCGGCATGGTTTTTGTATGCAATTGAAAACTGCGGTTTCGGTTTCGCAGTAGCTCAGCAGAGCCTTCAGGAAGGCTTGCCACAGCCCACGGGTTAACTGGATGGACTATGACAAGGAATTCCTGAATAAGAATTTAGGAAGGTAGTCTATAAAGAGTGTTGACCAAGAAATTAATGAAGGGCGTGGAATGAAATCAAATTTAAGGAACATCTACAAGAAATAAAGATTTATAAATATATATAAAAGACGACGTATACAAAAGATGGAAACGTGATATAGAAAGATATATTATAATAGAAAATAATCAGTATTAACATACACATCATTCAGGAGGAAACTGCATACATGGAAATGAATAAGGTAAACAAGAAGGAGGAAAAGAACCGTGAGTGACAGAGAAACACAAAAACACAAATCAACAAAATATAATTATAAAACACAACTAAAACACACACACCCACCCACACACAAACACACACACACAGACACACACACAAACACATACACAAACACACACATCGCACACAACACACACACACACACACACACACACACACACACACACACACACGTACGCGCACACACACACACACACACACTTACACACACAAACACACACACACACACATACACACACACACACACACACACACACACACACACACACACACACACACACACACACACACACACACACACCACACACACACACACACACACACACACACACACACACACACACACACACACACACACACAACTCACACACACACACTCACACACACACACACACACACACACACACAACACACACACACACACACACACACACACACAAACACACACCCTCATGAAACAAAGAACACCCGATGATCAAAAACACACAAAAACGAGAACAAAAGTCTCATTACAGCAAAACAAACCCATAAAAAAAGACCACAACAACAACAAAACAACAGGGATATATGAGAAAGGTGAGACAGCGATACAGGTGAATTATGAGGGGAGAAAAAAATGGAAACAAAACTAAAACACATCCAGAAATAAAGATAGATAGCTAAGGTTAATTAATAAATAATTAATTAATCATGGGAAACACTCGTTGGAGGGAGCGCCGCATCGCCAATCCTGAAGAGCATCCTACCATACTACTCCGACCTGTATAGTCTACTACTCTTAAAAGTTCAAATATGGGGACCAATAATGGCCCAGATCTAACTCCAAGCTGTACAACTCTTAAAAGTTCCAAGATGAATGACCAACCATGGTCCAGATCTAACTCCAAGCTCTATTACCCGTAAAAGTTCCAAGATGATGACCAACCACATCTAAGGATCTTACTCCAAGCTGCTCTACCCTTAAAAGTTGCAAGATAATGACGGACCAAATATGGACCAGATTCCAATATGATGCACTATCAATGACCAGATCCAACTCCACATATTTGTTTTATACTGGAGGATAATAATCTTATCCCTGAAACTGCGGGAGCAAATCAATTTTTAGTGCCACCAGTGCGGGAATGTGAGAAAAACGATGATCATTACAGAATTGGATGCAAATCACATCAACATCAAGGTTGTAGAAATCTGCATCCGGCATTATATTAATTTTAACCCAAACGTATGGGTTGAGGATATGGTTGTGGTTGGGAGTTGAAATAGCTGGGGCGAAGGGCAGCAAGTCGCTTGCGAGAGACGGTTGAGGTGAATCAGGTGCCACACATTGGGATTTGTCCCAAGTTTAGATGGGAATCAGTATTTATGNGAGAATAGCTGGGCGAAGGTAGCAAGTCGCTTGCGAGAGACGGTTGAGGTGAATTCCACACATTGGGATTTTGTCCAGATTTAGACGGGATTTCATGTTTTGCTGTTTATCTGAGTAAGTAGTTTCCGTTTACCGTACCTTATATAACCCTGAATAAACTTGAATAATCCTTCAAAGTCCAGTAGACCAATATCCACGCCAACCTATCCGACTTTGGCAATACCAGGTAATATCTGCGTACTCGTATAGGCCGATGGTGGTTGTGTTATCGAGAGCTGACATCAGGCGTTATATGTGACTACACTAATAGACTTTTACGAATTCGCCTGGTTTTTGTATCATTAAAACTGCGGTTTCGATTTCGCAGTATCTCAGCAGAGCCTTCAGCAAACTTGCCACATCCACGGTTAATGGATGATATGACAATGGTATCCTGAATAGCATGATGTGAAGGGTAGTCTATATAAGAGTGTTGACCAGAAATAATTAGAAGGGCGTGGAATGAAATCAATTAAGGAACATCTACAAGAAATCAAGTTTATAGAATATATCAAAGAC
>JACEEZ010002228.1:36424-43372 GCA_016584305.1 Chionoecetes opilio
ACCACTACAGACACAAGCTCAGGGCGCCCACACACACACACACACACACACCACACACACCACACACACACATCACACCACACACACACACACACTACACATTCACCCTATGAAACAAAGGAACCCCCATTATCAAAAACACAAAACGGAACAAAGTCCTCATTACAGCAAAACAGACACCATGAAAAAAAGACCACAAACACCAACAAAACAACAGGGATATAATTAGAAAGGTGAGACAGCGATACAGTGAAATATATGGAGGGAGAAAAAAATGGAACAAAACTAACACAAGACATCCAGAAATAAAGATAGATAAGCGATTGCTTAATAATAAATAATTAATTAATCATGAAAAAACACACTCGTTGGAAGGAGCGCCGATCGCATCCTAAAGCATCCTACCATCCCCCTACTCCGACCATGTATAGTCTACTCTCTTAAAGTTCAAATATGGGGGACCAATAATGGCCCATATCTAACCTCCAACTGTACAACTCGTAAAATTCCAAGATGAAGGACCACCATGGGTCCAGATCTACATCAAGCTCTATTAACCCGTAAAGTTCCAAGTTGATTGACCACTCACATCTAAGGATCTTACTCAAGCTGTTCTACTACCCTTAAAGTTGCAAGATAATACGGACCAAATATGGACCAGATTCCAATTGATGCAAAAAAAAAAATCCACCAATCAATGACCAGATACAACTCCCACAATATTTGTTTTGATACTGAAGGATCATATTTTTATCCTGAAACTGCGGGAGCCAAATCATTTTCTAAGTGCCAACACAGTGCGTGATGTGAGAAACAGTGATCATTACAGAATTGGATGCAAATCACATCAACATCAAGGTTGTAGAAATTTGCTCCGGCATTATATTATTTTAACCCCAAACGTCATGGGTTAGAGGTATTGTGTGGTTGGAGTGTTGAATAGCTGGGCGCTAGGGTAGCGTCGCTTGCGAAGACGGTTGAGGTGATTCAATGTGCCACCATTTGGGATTTCTCCCAATATTTTAGACGGGATTATTCATGTATTATGCAGTCGTTTATTCTGAAGGTAAGCTAGTTCCGTTGGTACCGTAACTTGATATCAACCACTGAATAAATACTTGATATCCCTTCAAACGTCCCAAGATAGACACAAAATATCCCACGCCAAAAGGGGGACAAAACCTACATCCCAAGATCTTTTGGCAAATTAACCAAGGATTGGGTAAATATCTGGGTACATCGTAATGAGGGCAGATGGTGGTGTGTGTTACGAGAGCTGACATCAAGGCCGTAATATGTGACACAATAAGTAGACTTTTTTTTACGAATGTCCGGCAAATGGTTTTTTGTATCAATTTAAAACTGCGTTTTCGGTTTCGCAGTACTCAGCAGAGCCTTCAGGAAGGCTTGCCACAGCCCACGGGTTAACTGATGACTATGACAAGAATTCCTGAAATAAGAATTTAGTAAGGTAGTCTATAAAGAGTGTTTGACTCAAGAAATTATGAAGGGCGGGAATGAATATCAAATTTAATGGAACATCTACAAAGAATAAGATTTTAAATTATATAAAAGACGACGTATACAAAGATGGAAACGTGTAATAGAAAGATGATATTAATAATAGAAAATATCAGTATTAACATACCATCATTCATCAGGAGGGAACTGCATACATGGAAATGGAGATAAGGGTAAACAAGAAGGGGAAACGAACCGTGAGTGACAGAGAAACACACAAACACAAATCACAAATATAATTATCAAACCAACTAAAACACACCACTCCACCCACCACCACAAACAACACACACATCAGACACGACATACACAAACCATACACAACACACACATCGCACACAACCACACACAACACACACACAACACACACACACACACACACACACTTACTCGCACAAAACCACGCACACACACACTTACACACACAAACACACACACACACACATACACACACCTACACACACACACACACACAACCACACACACACCACAACAAACCACCACACTCACACACAACACTCACCACACACACACACACACAACACACACTACACACACCACCCACACACACACACAACACAAACACACACACACACACACACACACAGTCACACACACACACACACACACACACACGACACCACTAAAAACACAACCCTCGATGAAACAAAGGACACCCGATGATCAAAAAACACACAAAAACGAGAACAAAGATCTCATTACAAGCAAAACAAACACCATAAAAAAAAGACCACAACAAACAACAAAATCAAAAGGGATATATGAAGAAAGGTTGATACAGCGATACAGTGAATATATGATGGGAGAAAAAATGGAAACAAAACTAAAACACATCCAAAATAAAGATAGAAAAGAACACTCACCATAAAACTAGCTATTAGTTTAATTAATAGCAATAATTATATAATCATGGAAGCCACTCGTTGTGACAGGGAGCGCCCGATCGCCAATCCGGAAGAGCATCCTACCATCCTACTCCGACCTTTATAGTCTACTACTCTTAAAAGTTCAAATATGGGGGACCAATAATGGCCCAGATCTAACTCCAAGCTGTACAACTCTTAAAAGTTCCAAGATGAATGACCAACCATGGTCCAGATCTAACTCCAAGCTCTATTACCCGTAAAAGTTCCAAGATGATTGACCAACCACATCTAAGGATCTTACTCCAAGCTGCTCTACCCTTAAAAGTTGCAAGATAATGACGGACCAAATATGGACCAGATTCCAATATGATGCACCTATCAATGACCAGATCCAACTCCCACATATTTGTTTTATACTGGAGGATAATAATTCTTATCCCTGAAACTGCGGGAGCAAATCAATGTTTAGTGCCACCAGTGCGGGAATGTGAGAAAAACGATGATCATTACAGACTTGGATGCAAATCACATCAACATCAAGGTTGTAGAAATCTGCATCCGGCATTATATCTAATTTTAACCCAAACGTATTGGGTTGAGGTATGGTTGTGGTTGGGAGTTGAAATAGCTGGGGCGAAGGGCAGCAAGTCGCTTGCGTGAGACGGTTGAGGTGAATTCAAGGGTGCCACACATTGGGATTTTGTCCCAAGATTTAGACGGGATTATTCATGTATTTATGCAGTCGTTTATCTGAAGGTAAGCATAGGTTCCGTTGTACCGTACCTTGATATAAACCACTGTATAAATACTTGAATAATCCCTTCAAAAGTCCCAAGATAGACACAAAATATCCCAACGCCAAGACCTACATCTCAAGATCTTTTGGCAAATAACCAAGGATTGGTAAATATCTGCGTACATCGTAATGAGGTAGATGGTGGTGTGTGTTATCGAGAGCTGACATCAAGGCGTATATGTGACACAATAAGTAGACTTTTACGAATGTCGGCCTGGTTTTTGTATGCAATTGAAAACTGCGGTTTCGGTTTCGCAGTAGCTCAGCAGAGCCTACAGGAAGGCTTGCCACAGCCCACGGGTTAACTGGATGGACTATGACAAGGAATTCCTGAATAAGAATTGAAGAAGGTAGTCTATAAAGAGTGTTGACCAAGAAATTAATGAAGGGCGTGGAATGAAATCAAATTTAAGGAACATCTACAAGAAATAAAGATTTATAAATATATATAAAAGACGACGTATACAAAAGATGCAAACGTGATATAGAAAGATATATTATAATAGAAAATAATCAGTATTAAGATACACATCATTCAGGAGGAAACTGCATACATGGAAATGAATAAGGTAAACAAGAAGGAGGAAAAGAACCATGAGTGACAGAGAAACACAAAAACACAAATCAACAAAATATAATTATAAAACACAACTAAAACACACACACCCACCCACACACAAACACACACACACAGACACACACACAAACACATACACAAACAGACACATCGCCACAAAACACACACACACACACAACAACACACACACACACACACACACACACACACACGTACACACACACACACACACACACACACTTACACACACAAACACACACACACACACAACAAACACCACACACACACACACACACACACACACACACACACACACACACACACACACACACACACACACACACACACCAACTCACAAACAACACACTCACACACACACACAACACACACACGACACACACACCCACACACACACACCACACACACCACACACACACACACACATCACCCACAACACACACACACAACACACACACACACATCCACACACACACACACACACCTCACACACACACACACACACACTACCACATCATGCACCTCATGAAACAATGAACACCCGTGATCAAAAACAGCACAAAACGGAAAAAAGTCTCATTACAGCAAACAAACACCATAAAACAAAAGACCACAACACATACAAAACAACAGGGATATATGGAAAAGGTGAGACGCGATACAGTAATATATGAGGGGAGAAACAAAATGGAAACAAACTAAAACACATCCGAATAAAGATAGATAGCTAATGGTTAATTAATAAAGTAATGAATTTAATCATGGGAACACTCGTTGGAGGGAGCCCCCATATCGCCAATCCTGAAGAGCCTCCTACCATCCTACTCGACCTTTATAGTCTACTACCTTATCAAAGTTCAAATATGGGGGACCTAATATGCCTCTAATCTAAACTCCAAGCTGTACAACTCTTAAAAGTCCAAGATGAACGACTAACCAGTGGTGCCAGATCTAACTCCAAGCTCTATTACCCGTAAAAGCTCCAGATATTGACAACCAATCTAAGGCTCTTACGCCAAGCTGCTCTACCCTTAAAAGTTGCAGATATGACGGACCAAATTGGACCAGATTTCCATATATGGCAACCTATCAATGACCAGATCCAACTCCCACTATTTGTTTTATACTGGTAGGATAATAAAATTCCTTATCCCTGAAACTGCGGAGCAAATAAAATTTTTAGTGCCACCAGGTGCGGGAGATGTGGAGAAAAACAATGATCATTAACAGACTTGATGCAAATCCACATCACATCAAGGTTGTAGAAATCTGCATCCTCCGGCATTAATATAATTTTAAACCAAACGTATTGGGTTGAGGTAGGGTTGTGGTTGGGAGTGAAATAGCTGGGGCGAAGGGCAGCAAGTCGCTTCGTGAGACGGTTGAGGTGAATTCAAGGTGCCACATATTGGGATTTGGTCCCAAGATTTAGACGGATTATTCTGTATTTATGCAGTCGTTTTATCCGAAGGTAAGCATAGGTTTTCGTTGTACGTACCTTGATAAATACCACTGTATAAATACGTGAATAAATCCCTTCATAGTCCCAAGATAGACACAAAATATCCAACGCCAAGACCTACAATCTCAAGATCTTTTGGCAATAACCAAGGATTGGTAATATCCTGCGTACATCGTAATGAGGTAGATGGTGGTGTGTGTTATCGAGAGCTGACATCAAGCTATATGTGACACAATAAGTAGACTTTTACGAATGTCGCTGGTTTTTTGTATGCAAATTGAAACTGCGGTTTCGGTTTCGCAGTAGCCGCTCAGCAGAGCCTACAGGAAGCTTTGCCACAGCCCACTGGTTAACTGATGGTCTATGAGAGGAATTCCTGAATAAGAATTGAAGAAGGTAGTTCCTATAAAGGGTGTTTGACCAAGAACTTATGAAGGGCTTGGAATGACATCAAATTTAGGAACATCTACAAGAAATCCAGATTTATAAATATATATAAAAGACGACGTATACAAAAGATGAAACGTGATATAGAAAGATATATTATAATAGAAAATAATCAGTATTAAGATACACATCATTCAGGAGGAAACTGCATACATGGAAATGAATAAGGTAAACAAGAAGGAGGAAAAGAACCATGAGTGACAGAGAAACACAAAAACACAAATCAACAAAATATAATTATAAAACACAACTAAAACACACACACCCACCACACACAAACACACACACACACACACACAAACACATACACAAACACACACATCGCACACAACACACACACACACACACACACAACACAACACACACACACAACACACACACACACACACACAACACACACACACACACACACACACTACACACACAACACACACACACACACAACAACACACCACACACACAACCACACACACACCACACACACACACCACACACACACACACACACACACACACCACACACAACACACACCACACAACACACCACACACACACACACCACACACACACACACACACACCACACACACACACACACACACACACACACAAAACACACACAAACACCGAGACACACACAACAACACTCATTACAGCAAACAAACACCATAAAAAAAGACCACAACACAACAAAACACAGTATGAAAAAAGGGAACAGCGATACAGGTGAATAATGAAGGGGAGAAAAAACATGGAACAAAACTAAACACATCCAGAAATAAAGATAGATAGCTAGTGGTTAATTAAATAATTAATTAATCATGGGGAACACTCGTTGAAAGGAGCGCCGAATCGCAATCCTGAAAGCATCCTACAACCTAACCGACCTGTATAGTCTACTACTCTTAAAAGTTCAAATATGGGGGACCAATAATGGCCAATCTAACTCCAAGCTGTACAACTCTTAAAGTTCCAGATGAATGACCAACCTGGTCCAATCTACTCCAAGCTCTATTACCCTTAAAAGTTCAAGATGATTGACCAACCACATCTAAGGATCTTACTCCAAGCTCTTTCTAAACCCTTAAAAGTTGTCAAGATAATGACGGACCAAATATGGACCAGATTCCAATATGATGCACCTATCAATGACCAGATCCAACTCCCACATATTTGTTTTATACTGGAGGATAATATTCTTATCCTAACTGCGGGAGCAAATCAATTTTTGTGCCACAGTGC
>JACEEZ010002229.1:0-51941 GCA_016584305.1 Chionoecetes opilio
TATTTAAATTTTAAAAATAGGTAAAAAAAAATTTTAAATGGGCAAAAAAAAAAAAAAACAAAATTTTTTTTTTCTTTTAAAGGGGGGAAAATTGTTTTGTTTAAATTGTTTTTTGGGGGGGGGGGGGCCCCAAAAAAAAGGGGCCCCCCAGGAGTATTGGGGGGGTTTTTGGGGGGGGGAAAAAAAGGATTAATTCCCCCCCTCAAAAAATTTTTTTTTTTTTTTTTTTTTTTTTTTTTTTTTCTTGTCGGGAAAGGAGGTTAAAATTTTTCTTAAAAACCTGTGACACAGGAAACTTTGGTTTTTTTTTCCTACCCGGGTGTTTTTCAAGCAAGACCCAATAAGGTCTAATTTCGGTTTACAGGAAAAATTAAAAACCCCTTCCGGAGCAAAAGAAAATTAGCAAACTTTTACCACTTGCGCGGGTCCCAGAAACCATTAAAAAACCCCTCAAGATTAAAAAGCTTGGAAAAAAAGAAAACCCATGCCTGTTGCTCCCCCTCCCCCTTTTGAAGTTAGCGTAAGGACAAACCCAAACCTAAAACCCCCCAATAGACCCAATGCCCATCATGAAAAAGGCCCTCCCGGAACCCTAATCAGCGGATGGGGACCGAGGGGGTAAAGGGGGCCCCCTCACAAAATTTGCGCAGGCCGCTCAAATTTTCCCAGGAAATTTGCCATCCAAAAGCTTCCCACCCCCTGCCTGGAAAAAGCAACTCAAAATGTGATTTGGAAAAAGCTTCCCTCCCCGGGTCACAAAACAAAAAAAAAAAGGAGAAAAGGTTGGAATTCTAAGAAAAGAAAATCTAACACCCACATTTTAATGAAATAATTTTAAAATAAAGGTTTGTTTTTGGTGGTAAAAAACAGAAGACCAAACCTTTTAATCCAACTTGGGGAAACGACTACTTCAGAAAAAACCGGCCCGCCAACTCCCAGCGCCGATTTTCCCCCACCTAAAATCCCCTGGGGAAGGCTGCCCAAATTGGCCCCAACCTTCCACGGGGAAGGGTGTCCCCAGGGGGAAGTCGGTTGCTCAAAGGAGCCGTGCCTTTCGGAAACACACACCCTAATAAAAAGAGAAATAAAGTACAAAAAAAAAACACACACCACACAAGGGGCAAAATAAATTTTGATGTAAGTACAGTCCAAAATTTTTTTAATCACTTCAACACTCCGGGGGCCCGGTTTCAATTTTTAGACCATTCTAACCTTCAAGCAGAAGCTTAATTTTGACAAAATTCATTTTTTAATAATAGGTTGTCAAACCCGGTGCTGTTCTTAAAGGGAGAAATTTCCCCTTTTAAATTTGATAAATGTACCAACACCCAACACAAAATGGGGGGAAAGTTGCCCCTCTCCAAAATGGCTTCCAAAAAAAATATTTTCCCGCCATATTAGCCACAATAAACTATAGTTTAAAAACTGGTGATTAAAGTTTTCCTCCCATTCCTGAAAAGGGAGCTAGGACCCCTTGACTATGTCAGTTTATTTTCTTTCACAAAGCGAGGTCCCAAAAATTTTTGGGAAACAGGTGAGAGAAATAAAATGAAAGATAAAAAATTTTAGGAGGGGGTTTTTCCCCCGTGTCTGAAAGGTGTCCCAGGGAGGCGAGGAAAATTTAAAGGGGGAAAATTTTTAAAAAATTTTCTTTTTCCCAAACCGGGGTCTTTCCCAACATTAAATAGAATTTTTTGAAAAATTTTATTTTTTATTAAAAAGTTCTTGCCCAAAATAAATTTTCAAATATGGGCCTCTTTTTTATGATATAATTTAATTTAAATTGCAAACCTACAAAATCTGCTTAGAGGTGGGGGGGAGCACAGACGGAAGTGTTCGAAACATAGGCCCGCAAAAACACTATAGTCGCCACGCACAAAAGTTCCCAGGCGCCATATATTTTTAATTTTAGCAATAATATGGATGTGCATAAAGAGGATACGTATTTTGTTTTAGTACCGTTTTCACAGTTCAAAAAAATCGTATTTATGCTAAAATTCATAGATATGGCCCCCTGGCAACTTTAGTGAGTGGCGACTAAGGTGTTATTTACTGTAACCATACACAAGAAATTAAAATAATACGTAAAATAAAAAAATAAAAAATAGAAAAACCAATGAAAAAAATAAAAGATCCATCACTTAGTAGTCTTCTCCCACACTGGAAGACCCCAGGCCGCACGGACACACTTTTCCTTTTTGAACATTTTATGTTTGCTAATAAATATATATATATATGAAAAAATAAGGGTTGAGTTAAAGGACAAAAAATAGATATCACTTGAAAATTTAATACTCTTTTTACAGATTCTACACCCCCACAGAAATTCTTTAGGTATAACTCATTTTTTGTGTGAATAAAAAATTTTTGTTTTTCAAAAAAATGTATATTTGTATGTATATACACTTACATGAATTATAAAACATTATTTGGTAACAGGACCCGGGCCCCAAAGTAAATGTATGTACAAATATGTAACGTACACCAAATCCGGCCCCCCTTTTGTTTGAACAGGCCCCTTTTTTAAAATTTTGTTTAAAAACAGCCCCCAAAACTTCTTTACAAGACAGAGTAAACACCCACACACACACTCAGACAGTCTTTTTCCGCCCCCCACACCCCTCGCAAGTCATGAGGTTGCAAAATTTATTGGGGAACAAACATAACTGTATAGTTCCCATTGCATGCACAAAAAATTTATCCCTATCTGCCCCAGCCATGGCGATGCTGCACCTGGATTCTGTCTTTTAATTATTTTTAAAACATGAAAAAAATCGCATTAAAACTTGGAAAATGAATAATTATGTAATCAACCATCAACCAAGCCTTTACATGATTTTTTATTGGGAAATAACGAATGCGTCTTCACATTGGTTAGGTTTGTAATTTTTTCCCTGGTAATGTAGATGCAAAAGCCCAAAAATGCTTTGCCCTTTGAAGGAAATAATATAAATCCTTTGGTGATCACAGGCCAGACTTGTGACAGCATTGAATTTTTTTAAAATAAGGGGGCAAATTTTTTGGTTTTCCCACACTCCAGAACGGGTGTGCAAAATACACTCCAAGAACTCTCGGTAAACCCCGCTCCGATACTAAGTTTACTGACAGAGTGTTTGGTTCTAACATTTTTTGTTTTGAAGTTTTCTTTGCTCTTTGAAACAGTAAGACTTAGGACTTAACACCATGCTGACACATGAAGATTTAAATTTACAGCCCCCTTTTTATTTTTAGGTGGATACACAGTAAGACTTTATAGCTAGGGGGATTAGTTTTTAAGGGCGGGTTTAGACACATGAACTACCTGACAGTTTCAATGTATTTTCCCGGGCCCCCGAGTAAAATCTGGAGGAGGGAGGAGGTGGGGAAAGCGGGCCGGGCCCCGGGTGGGGCCCCCAGCAGGCCCCTCACCCCAAACCTGCAGCAGACACAAGGGTGAGAATGCAGAGACAGAAGGGTGAGTCACACATTTGTTATGAAAATCCCCCCCCCCCCCCAAAACCTCTGCCCCTCCCAATAGGACCCCCCCCAAAATTTGGGAAAAAAAGCAGCATAAGACTAAAGTTTTTAAAAATGCCATTAATGTAAAGGCAAAGGTATTCCTTAGAACAAATCTTGGTCATTTTAAGCAAAATATTTGCATCGCCGAGTACCCCCTTTTTTTTCACTTGCTTTTCATTTCCTTAATGTTCATCTTTCTAATTCAGGTCCCCCCCATACAAGTCTTTTTACGGTGGTTTGTTTCTGGGGAGGGGGGGAGTTTTTTCTCAAAGGAAGGGGGCACCGGGTGAAGGCTGGGGCCGGGGGAAAACAGGGGGTATGCAGGCTGCCCCGGGGCCCCCAAATAAGGCCTGGTCTCGCCCTGGACCCTAAAATCAACCCCGCTGCTCCCCCAAAGTTTCCTTTTAAATAATGCAGATGTTTGGTTTTTTGGGAAAGTTTTTTTAAGTTTACTAAAAAAAGAAAAAAACCGAAAAGCCCTTTGGATTCAAAAATGCATTCAAAAACTTGCCCAAAAAGCTCGCAAATTTTTTTGGGAAAAAAGGGGTTTTAAAAAGTTTTCCCTGTTACGTTTGGTAAAAGAAAAGGGCTTAAAATTGGGAAAAAAAAATTCAAAAAAAAAAGGGTTTTCCTACCTAAAAAAGGGTTTTTAGATAAAAATATCGTTTTCTTCGGAAAAAGGGCTTAAATTATCAAAAAAAAAGGGAAAACATCTGAAAGCCCTTTGAGACTTTTAAAAAAATATGATGTTTTAAATTTTCCAAAATTTTTTAAAAAAATTTTTTAAGGAGAATTAAAGGGGAATTTGTGTTTAGGAAAACCTTTTTTTTGAATTGAAAAAATGAAAAAGGTTCTAAAAATATTAATCGGAAAAAAATTTTTTATTTTGTTACCCCCCCCCTTTTTCCTTTAATTTAAATGAAAAAAAAAAAAAAAAAATCAAAAAAAAATGTGACTCCCTTTTTGATACCAGTAAAAAGTTTTTCAAAAAAATAAGGCGGGAAAAATTTAAACTGATTTTTGGCCCAAAATTTCTTTTTTTTTACGGTTTTTTTTTTAAGAACAAAAATTTTAGTGTTAATTTTTAATTAAACTTTTAAAGGTAGGTAAAATTTACGGGGACGGAGGGGTTGGACCTTAGGGGGTAGCCGGGCGGAAAGGCCCCCGCCCCCGGGGTTGTAAAAATTTGGGGGGGACAAGGGGGGGGTTTAAGATTCCCTGTCCATTTGAAAATTGGGGACCTTACCCACCTGAAGGCCCCCTTTTGTTCCCTTGGGGGGTTTTCTTAGCAGAATGGGGGCCCCCCGTGTAGACAAGTGGGGGGTGGTATTGGGCATACTTCATGTTTCGGGGAAAAAACCCCATGGGCCCCCAAAAAGGATTAAAACAGGGGGCGATCCTCCATTGACGAAAAGACCCTCCCTTTTAAAAGAAGGGGGGGGCAAAAGGGCCCGGGGGGGAAGGGCGTGGTTTGTAATTAAAAGGGGGCCCTAAACTGGGGGTGACCGAGGGGTTTTGGTTCCTAGGTGGGCAAAGGTCCCCCCGAAGGGAAGGGGGTTTTTGTCCCTAGGAAAGTGAAAGGGGGTCAAACCAAAGTATGTGGATAAATTACGGAGGAATTTCCACATCTCACGGTTTATTTTTTTGCCAAATCGGAGTCCGGGGCTGCTGGAAGTCCAAAGAAAGTATTTTGGTGTTGGTAGACAGGGTTCGAAGGGGGGTCTGACCTTTTTTTTCCAAAACTTCTAGGTAAGTCATTTGGGATTTTGGAGGGGGGACCGCAAAAAAATTGGGAAAGGGGTAGAGGTTTGGGGGGGGGGTGGGGGCCAGCTTTTTTCCCTAAAAAACAAGGGGGCCCTCCCCTTTTTTAATTGTATGGAAGGGGGGGAATTTTAGGTAAAAGTGTTTTGGGGGGTTTTTGGCAAAAAACCGATATATTTTTTTCGGGGGGTAAAACTTTCTTCCCACCTGGTGGGTTTAGGGGTCACCAGGAAAGGAAGGGGATTATTTTGGAAAAAAGGCCCCGGTTTTTTTGGGGTTTTCTAATTTTTAAAAGTAAGGATTAAAATCCATTTTAGGGGGCCCTAAAAGTTTTGATTTTACCCCCTTTATCCCCAGTGGGATATTTTCTTGGGTATTGGAAAAAAATGGATTAAGTAGGATTTCCATGGTTTGGGAAAAACACTAAAGGGCTTTAAAAGGGCGAACGATGCCTTTAATAATGGCCCCAGAAATTTTTACTTTGGGGGGTGTAAAAAGGATGCCCCGGGGGGAATGGGCCATTACGAAGGGAGACCAAAAATTTTTCCAATTTGGGGGGTAAAAGTACCTAAAAAATCTTATTTGTACTAAAAAAAGGGAAAAAAGGGTAGGGCCAGGGGGACCCAAAATTTTTGGGGTAAATGTTTCCTTAAGTTGCGGTTTATGGGAAAAAGCCTGGGGGCTGGTTTTGACCCCCGGGTGGTCGGGAAGGGGGGAGGCCCCCGGGGATCCCCCGAAGGGAAATTTTTTTTCGCAGGAGAAGCCTTTTTTTCAATTGGCAAGTTTTTTTTAATTTAAAAAAAAAAAACAAAATTTTTGTTATTTGACAAAATAGCGTTCGTCCCCGGGGTTAAAAATTCCCCAAATATATTGGGGTTTTTTTTAATTAAAAGGTTTTTGTCTTCCCCCCCCCAAAAATTTAAAACCCCCCCCCCCTGGGTTCTAATAAGGGTAAGAAATAAACATATCACAGTAGCTTATGTTGGAAAAAACAAAAACCTGAAGAGGTCTTGAAAACAGAGGGTCTTATACAAAGAGGCGTCTTATACACCAAAAATATGCCGTCATATTAAACCTTTTCCTTCCCTATAAAAAATTGGTCTGTTGTGGAACCCGTTACAATTACAAAAAAGTAAACTGAACATACCAAATTAGCCAGTGGACAAGGAACTAAACAGGTCAATCTATAAAAATTGCTTTATATCACTAAAAATTGTCTAGGTAGCCAAATTACAATAGAAATTTACTTTTGGGGCCCTTTCAAGGGGTTAAAACCCCATATAAATTGAGGGGTAAAAAAAAAAATGATAAGCCTTACCCCAATCGTTAGCGGGTGTGAATTTGTTTATGGACAAAAGCCTCCAGACTGAGCACTTGACGGGGCGGTTTCTGTTGTCGCCGAGCAGTGGTAGTCCTGGGGAAGAGGTCCCGGGCCAGGCTTTTGTCGCACACCCGAACCGCAGCTCAGAGCAATCACGGAAAAGGTGGGCCCACAAAAGGTTAAAGACATGAGAACTGAAAAAGTTTATAGAAATTAATGTTTTTTTGATCAAAAGTTTCTGGTTTTTTCTGTTTCAAATGGTTTTCTTAAGATGTTTTTCCAGCATTTTCATTCATGACCGGGGAATCCGGCCCATACTTAAAAAGATTAGGATTCGTCTTAGACTCGCTCAAAGCCCTTAAATATGGCGGCCGGCGTCCTTAAATCATGAAGCGCATCCTAAATCGTTTAAGACTCGTCCTAATTCGAGGTTGGCCTAGGACAGGGTGTGGGGTGCCCTAGCGAGCAGGGCGGCGGCTAAGACTCACCCTAAGCCGTAAACATGGAGTGCCATACCCACTTCTGAGAATTTTTCGTGACAGGATAGATGTACTGGACGAACTTGTTGATACATAACTAATCAAGCGATACCGTTTGGCCCGAGAAGGGATTATATATGTGACAGACTAGTGGGAGATGTAATATCAAGCAACACTGAAAAAATACGGCGATCAGTGATGACAAGTCACGAGTGTGTATTATTCACTCTTGGGGTAGTCATGTTCCTCCTGCCTTGTATCATGTATCGTGATACAGATTGAAGTCCCATCCCCCCCAAAAACTGTTGATAAAAGAATGGTATCATGTTGAGAATAAAAGCGATTTAGAGTAGGCTCACTATAAATAAATTAAAAAAATAAAATAAGTCGTGATTTATTAAGCCATGGAAAAATATCCATATAACTATTTCTCTCCCACTCCCGTAGTCTTGATAATTTTTTATTAGTTCTTGTATCATTGTTAATATCCCAAAACCCCCACCTCTAACCTAATTTAACAGTTTTTGATTGAAAGAACTAGATTAGGTAGTATAGTATCAGCATTATTATTCAATTGCGCCATGGGAAATTGGGTTTAAAAGACTCAGAATGAAGAAATCTACACTATGAAACAGGTTAGAATTGTCAGGCTCGAGGATGACCTAAACCAAACGGTAAATATTCCGCAGGATTTGGCGGGTGCCAACCCCCCGGGGACAATCGCGCACCATAAAAATTAGTTTTTTTTAACCAAAATAACTCAAAAACCTAATCCAAATCTACCCTAAGCTTAACATAACCTAAACCAAACTTAACATAACCTAAATCTAACCTAACCTAAACTAAACGTAACCTAACTCAGCAATTTGGAAATAATGGACGATAAACTTCGCGGTCGTTTTCAGAGACACCGACTTTTTTTTCCTGGTCTTAATAGGTGCATTTTCTAATGGAGAAGTTTTATTTGCGAAAACCCCAAAAGTTAAAAAAAAAAAAAAAAATCATCACTGAATTTTATGGTACCGTTTCCATTAAAACACTGTATCTCCATCAGAAAAAAGCACTTAAAACTTGGCCGGGAAAAAATAGTCAGGGTTTATAGGTTTTAATGAAACCTAACCTAACCTTTTAGGTTTTAATGAAACCAAAACTAACCTGGAAAATCTTAAAAACAAGGTCTCCACGCTAAGCTGAAAACAAATGTTGGTTTAAACATATTAAAACTTACTGTCTTTAAGAATCTGTTTATATTTTAATGAGTGCCGATCCTTACTTTGTCTACATGGCCAATTTTAAAATTTTCAGCGATCCATAATGTTATATTATTTAGTTTGGTTGCGGGTCCCGGAAGATGTCAGTAGAAGATGCTCGTAGCCGAAACGCCGTGTGACAAACCCGCGCATATTTTTGCCACCACTACGGGCATCTTTTGGTAGCAAAATACCAAAAGATGCCAGAAAAAGTTTTGTGTAACACGGCCTTTAGGTTAGGTTGGGGAGGTCAGGTTGGGTTAGGTAGGTTAGTGCACAGCACAAGGGGCTCGAAGAGGGTGCTAGGTTAGGTCTGTAGAGTTTGTCATCTTTGGGAATAAAGGCTCAATCTCATTTCTTCTTATGGCCAACAAGCTTGGGGACATGGTGGAAACCTGGGTTTTGGGTGGGGGGAGCACAACAATAAGGGAAATAGGCCCCCCCAAAAAAAAAAATCCTTAAACTAGGGAAATTTTCCTAGTTCATGGATTTTATCGGGGAAATATTTCCCTTATATGTGTGCTCCCCCACAAAAGGAGCAAAACTCATAAGGGAAATATGGCTCCCACAAAAAATCCCTAAACTAGGGAAATTTCCCTAGTACTAGACTTAATCGGGGTAATATTTCCCCGATAAAGTTCATAAACTAGGGAATATCCCTAGTTTAGGGTTTTTTTGGGGGGGCCATATTTCCCTTTATGTGTGGGGCTCCCCACCCAAAACCCCGGTTTCCAACCAGGGTCCCCAAGCTTGTTGGCTATAAGAAGAGAAGATAGAGGGTGGAGCCTTTGTTCTTAAGTTTTACCCTAAATTTAACCAAAAGTATATCTAACCTAACATTATAGGTTTCATTAAAACTATAAGACTGACAAATCTTTCCCGGCCAAAATTTAGTGTTTTTCTGATGGAGAAAAGTGTTTTAATGGAAATGGTACCATAATATCGGTGATAATTTTTTTTTTTTTTTTAAACTGGGTTTGCGCAAAATAAAACTATCTCCGGTAAATAATGGGCGAGAGTTTTGCGGTCGTTTACAGAGACACCGACTATTTTTTCTTGGCCTACAATAGGTGCTTGTTCTAACGGAGGGTAGTTTTATTTGCGCAAAAAAAAAAAAAAAAAAAAAAATTTTGAAAAAAAATGAAACTTAACCTAACCTATAGGTTTAATGAAACCTAACCTACCTTTTAGGTTTTAATGAAACCTAACCTAACTGTAAGGGTTTTATGAAACCTAAAACCCAACTGTAAGGGTTTTCATTGAAACCTAACCTAAATGTAAGGGTTTTCATGAAACCTAACCTAACCATATAGGTTTTAAAGAAAACTAACCTAACCTTAACCACAAAGTATACAATTTTTTAATCTTTTTTTATGGGTTTGGCAAAAAAAACTCTTCATTAGAACAAGCACCTATTGTAGGCCAAGAAAAAATAGTCGGTGTCTCTGAAAACGACCGCGAAACTTTTCGTCCATTTATAACGCTATTCATTAGAAAAAGCACCTATTGTAGGCCAGGAAAAAATAGCGGGTCTTTGAAAACGACCGCGAAGTCCTTGTCCATTATAACCGGTAGTCCTTGACGTATCTCTCGCTATGGAAGGCGGCGCGGCGATATGTGGTTGGCGATGGCCTGTCAGGCATCTGCTTGCTCTTCGCCGATCATTCGGGATGGAAAATTCCCCTCGCAGGACATAGGACATTTTCCTTGCTTGAAAGAGCTGGCCAAGGATGAAAGTCTGTCTTGAAAAATATTATCTTTTTTCGTCGATAGAGCGAAGACAATGTCAATGTTGTGTTTTTTTGAACGGAATGTTGCATATCTGGTACAATTATTTTTATAGATAATTCATTCGTTGTAGTCTTCAGCAAATTTTCATAGAAATATCAATCTTGTGTTTTTCGATATTTTTTTACCTTTGATGACTCTTAGTAGTGATATTTCATGAAATCCAAATTGGACTCTTGCTAAATGTAGCGCTCAGCGCTTCGTCCTAAGCCGCCGCTCTTTGGACGCGGGCTTAGACTTTCCTCGAAACCTTAGGACGCAGGCTTAGGACGAATCCTAGGACGAATCCTAAATCTTTATAAGTAGGGGCCCTGGCCTGTGTAGAAGTTTAAAATGTAGGATCATTGTTAAGGCAATCAAGGGGCATGCACTCGTCTCTCCTCGTTAGATGTAACATACAAAACATCCAGATTTGTAATCCACGTAATTAAATTTAATGCATATGTGAATGATGTTTTTAGGTAAGGAGACGTATGGTATGGCTTGCTAGCGGGGGAATGTAATATAATTTAAATATTTTCCAAACTTTGTGTTCTACATAATTTAGATGATTAAATTTTTATGTTAGTTGTGTGATAAACGTTGCCGTTTCTCTTCATGTTACCATTATCCTCGCCGGCAGATCCGTTCCTTGCCAGGGATGCACCAAGGCACGAGGCAACCCGTGCCAGGCTATCCGCAACAATATAGACCCATTTGGGGAGGTGAAAATGGCCTGATATTGTTTCTGACAAGGAGGAACTAAATACGTATGTATAATAAATGTTCTTGAAAATATGATCACAATTGTAAATCATGAATAAGCATTTTCGCAATAGTACTTTGCTTGGAAATTTGACTACTCCAATACAGCCGCCACTTGATGTCGTTGACGTATGCAGCCCATACAACAGCGGCCAATGAGGCCCTCGAGGATGCATGTTTGGTTAGCCATCCCGGCAGTCCCCACTCCTCGTCCCGCAGCCAGGGGGGAACCTTGGAATTTGTGGTGCATAATTGTTCTCGCGGATTTTGATCAAAGTGTGCCATAATAAGAATCCGTCGGGTGCAATTATGGATTTTGAGAAATTCAAGATGGCGGCTATATTACATAAACACCCAAAGTAGTAATGGTTTACATTTATAATTCCTTAATATTTGACTTACAACAGTCATTTTTGGGGTCTAACCATAGGTTTTGTGGTCAAGGAATCCAATAAAAACCAATGAAATACAATAGACACTTTTATTTATACGGTCTGAAAAAAAAGACGGTCTGTTAAACTAATAATACTGTTACGCCCGTGGGTGTCTGTGTGTTGTTTAGGCGTGCGCGAAGAGGTGTGTGTATGAGTCAGTGTCCGTTTGTCTGTATGTATGAAACGGGCGGCACGCGGTTTAGGGTACACAAAGACCAGGGGACGTCATTCGCGCCGATCACTCTGATTGGGTCCGGCACGGTGGCCACTGGATGGTGATGGCTGGTAGCTGGGGGCGGGAAGACAAGGGGAGACAGGGCAGCCGCGGGGTCTGTGGGGCAAGGAATAGGGTAGAGACAGGACCTCCGTCAGGAGCTCCTGGCGTGCTGTGGGCGTGAGTAGCCCCCCTCCCCAGTAGCTGGGTAGAGCACAGCGGGAAAGCAACCCGGAAGGTTTGGTCTGGGGAGGGCGGGCGAGCGAGCGCCGCCGCTCCGTCAGGAGAATCTGCCTCGCCGTCAGGAGAATCGTCAGCTAAAATCAGTGCCTCGCATTAAGCCATTACGTGTGTGTGTGGTGCCTCTCACGTAAAGCCTGGAGTGGTGTTATATAAACCTTTGAGACGGTGTGACCATGTGTAGTCTTTGTCTACTCTCTCCACCTTCAGGAGCTGAGAACTGGTATTGTTTACCCCCGCCATTAAATGTAGTGTGTATTACAGTGAGTGTTTAGTTTTCCCCTTTCCGCCATGTGATTGACTACGTGTTATACACCAACACACGCCTTCAGGTATTCTACCCAACCTTCTCAGGGGGACCCTTTTGGCTCCCCAGTATGCTTATGTGGGGAAAACAACAACCTGAGAATAGTTCTTGAAACAGAGGCGTCCTTATACAAAAGATGCGTCTTTATACAACCAAACAATATGGCCAGTCATTTCAACCTTTTTCCTTTGCTATAAAAAATTGTCTGTGTGGCAGCCGTACATTACAAAAAGTTAGCTGAACTACAAATTAGCCATGAAAGGATACTAGCTAAACTAGGTCATATCTATAAATATTGCCTATATTCACTAATTTGTCTAAGGTAGCCAAATTTACAATAGAATTACGTTCTGTCGGGCCTCAAGGGGTTAACGCCATATAATTGAGGGGGTAAAAAAAAAATGATAAGCCTTACCCCATCGTTAGCGGGTGTGAATTGTTTCTGCTACAAAGCCTCCAGAACCTGAGCCACTTGACGGGCGGTTTCTGTTGTCGCCGGGAGCAGTGGTTAGTGTCCTGGGGGAAGATGTCCCGGCCAGGGCTGTGTCCCGCACACCCAACCTGCAGCTCAGAGTCAATCCTGGCAAAGTGGGAACGCACAAAGGTTAAAAGACAGAGGAACTGGAAAAGAAAGTTTATAGAATTCATGTTTTTTTCTTGATCAAAATGAGTTTTCTTGTTTTTCTTTATCAAAATGGTTTTCTTAAGATGTTTTTTTCACATTTTCATTCATGACCTCGGGATCCTGGGCCCCATACTTATAAAGATTTTAGATTCGTACTTAGACTCGCTCGAGTCTTAAATATGGCGGCCGGCGTCCTAAATCATTTCGGAGCGCATCCTAAATCGCTAAGACTCGTCGCTACTTTCCGAGGTTTGGCTAGGACGGATGTGAGGTGTCCCTAGCAAGCAGGGCGGCGCTAAGACTCGTCCTAATGCCCGTAAACATGGAGTGCTCTACCACTCCTGAAGCACTTTTTCGTGACAGGATAGTGTCTGGAACGCACTTGTTGATAACATAACTAATCAAGCATACCGCTTGGACTCGAGAATGATCATATAATGTGACAGACTATGGGGAGATGTAATATCGCAACCTGAAAAATACGGCGATTATGCATGACAAGTCGACGGTGTTTATTCTCACTCTTTGAGTAGTCATGTTCCTCCTGCATTGATATCATGTATCGTGATACAGATTGAAGTGCATCCCCACCAAACTGTTTTGATGAGAATGGTATCATGTTGAGAATAAAAAGCGATTAGAGTAGGCTCACTATACATAATTTTTAAAAATTGAATAAGTCGTGATTTATTAAGCACATGGAAACAATATCCATATAACTGTTTCTCTTCCCACTGCGTAGTCTTGATATTTCTTATTAGTTCTTTGATATCATGTGTTAAATATACCAAGACCCCACCTCTAACCTAACTTGAACAGTTTTTGATTGAAAGAACTATAGATTCTAAGGTATATATGTATCAGCTTCTTATTCAATTGCGCCATGGGAAATTGGGTTTAAAAAAGACTCAGAATGAAGAATCCTACACTATGAAACAGGTTAGAATTGTCCAGGCCACCCCATCGAGGATGACTAACCAAACGGTAAATATTCCGCAGGAGTTGGCGGTGGCCAACCACCCGGACAATCGCGCACCATCAAATTAGTTTTTTTTAACCTAAATAACTCAACATAACCGAATCCAAATCTACCCTAGCTTAACATAACTACACAACCTTAACATAACCAAATCTAGACCTAACCTAAACTAAACGTAACCCTAACTCAGCATTTGGTAATAATGGACATGACTTCGCGTCGTTTATTCCAGAGACAACCGACTATTTTTTTTCCTGGTCTTCAATAGGTGCATTTTTTCTAATGAGAGATAGTTTTATTTTGCGCAAACCCCAAAGTTAAAAAAAAAAAAAAAAATCATCCAACTGAATGTTATGGTACCGTTTCCATTAAAACACTGTATCTCAATCAGAAAAAAGCACTTAAAACTTGACCGGGGAGAAATGAGTCCGGTCGTATAGGTTTTTAATGAAACCTAACCTAACCTAACCTTTTAGGTTTTAATGAACCAAACTAACCTGGAAAATCTTAAAAAACAAGGTCTCCACGCCTTAAGCTGACACAAATTTGGCTCTACGTATTATACTACTGTCTTTAAAGACACTGTTTATTATGAGTGCCGATCCTTAATTGTCTACATGGCCGATATTAAATTTCAGCGATCCCTATGCTATAATTTTTTTTATTTAGTTTTGGTTTCGGGTCCCCGAAAGATGTCAGTAGAAGATGCGCGTAGCCGAACGCCGTGTCACGACGCGCTATTTTTGCCACCACTACGGGCATCTTTTGTGGGGTGGACATCAACAAAAGATAGCACAACCAAAAGATCCCAGAAAAAGTGTCTGTGGTAAACACGGCCTTGTAGGTTAGGGTAGGGCAGGGTCCGGGGTAGGTATAATATGCAACATCGCACACAAAATAACATACGTGTGAAAGGGGATACGTTGAGGTTATGGGGGTCATAAATAGAGTGTGTGTCGTCGTTATGACAGTGAAGAACAAGGGTGCTGCATCTACTCCGTAAATACTCTTGCTTACCCTCAGATCATTCCCTTAACACGAGGCATCTTTCTTCGGGTGATACATGGAACTTTGGTGAGGAAAATCTAGACGTTATTTAGTGTGTGAAGGTGGGAAGAGGAGGTCACCACATAAGTGGGGGAATTATGGCCCAACCGCGGGAACAGGACAGAGGGAGCAGAAACATTACAGTTTCGCGGTGTGAGGAAAAAGCTAAAAACAAGCGATAAATTATCCTAGTTCGTATATAAATCTATTATTCGGACTTTATCGGGGAATATTTCCCTTATATGTGTTGCTCCCCCACAAAAGGAGCACACTCATAAGGAAATATGGCTCCCCACAAAAAATCCTAAACTAGGGAAAATTTCCTAGTACATAGCCTTAATCGGGGTAATATTTCCCCGATAAGTTTAAAAAAAAAAAAAAAAAATATAAAATTCATGAACAGGGAATATCCCTAGTTTAGGGATTTTTGTGGGGAGCCATATTCCTTTATGTGTGTGCTCCCCACCCAAAAACCCCGCTTTTTTCCCCCATGTCCCCAAGCTTGTTGCTATAGAAGAAGAAGATAGAGGGTGGAGAGGCCTTTTGTTTTCTTAAGATTTTACCCCCTAAACTTAACCACAAGGATATCTAACTCTAACATTATAGGTTCATTGAAAACCTATAAGACTGACAAATCTTTCCCGGCCAAGTTTTAGTGTTTTTTTCTGATGGAGATAGTTGGGGGTTGTTTTTTTTTTTTTTTTTAATGGAAATGGTACCATAATATGCGGTGATATTTTTTTTTTTTTTTAACTGGTTTGCGCAAAATAAAACTATCTCCGTTAATAATGGGCGAGAGTTTCGCGGTCGTTTACATAGAGACACCGATATTTTTTCTTGGCCTACAATAAGGTGCGTGTTTCTAACGGAGATAGTTTCATTTTGCGCAAAAAAAAAAAAAAAAAAAATGAAAAAAATGAAACTTAACCTACCTTATAGGTTTTAATGAAACCTACTAACCTTATAGGTTTTAAAGACACTAACATAACTTAAGGGTTTTAATGAAACCTACCTACACTAAGGGTTTTCATGAAACCTAACCTAACTGTAAGGGTTTTTCATGAAACCTAACCTAACCATATAGGTTTTAATGAAAACCTAACCTACCTTAACCACAAATTATACATTTAAAAAAAAAAAAAATTATGGGGGTTTTTGCGCAAAATAAAAAACACTTCATTAACAACACCTATTGTAGGCCAAGAAACATAGTCGGTGTCTCTGAAAACGACCGCGAACTCTCGTCCATTATAACGCTATCTCCATTAGAAAAAGCACCTATTGTAGGCCAGGAAAAAAATAGTCGGTGTCTTTGGAAACGACCGCGAATCCCTTGTCCTTATACCGGTAGTCTTGACGTAGCTCTCGCTATGGAAGGCGGCGCGCGATCATGTGGTTGGCCGATGGCCTGTCAGGCATCTGCCTTGCTCTTCGCCGATCAATCTCGGCATGGAAACTTCCCACTCGCAGGACATAGGAACATTTTTTCTTGCTTGAAAGAGCCTGCCAAGGATGAAAGTCTTGTCCTGAAAAATATTAGTCTTTTCCTCGTCGATAGAGCGAAGACAATGTCATGTTGTTGTCTTTTGGAACGAATGGTTGCCTGCTCTGGTACAATTATTCTTAAGATGAATTCATTTCGTCGTAGTCTCAGCATTATCATAGAAATATCAATCTTGTGTTTTCGATTTTTTATACCTTTCTGATGACTCTTAGTATGATATTTCATGAAATCCAATTGACTCTTGCCTAAATGTAGCGCTCAGCGCTTCGTCCTAAGCCGCCGTCTTAGGACGCGTCCTTAGACTTTCCTCGAACCTTAGGACGCAGGTTAGGACGAATCCTAGGACGAAATCCCTAAATCTTTATACGTATGGGCCCTGCCCTGTGTAAGAAGTAATATGTAGGATGATTGTTAAGGCTCAAGGGGCATGGCACTCGGTCTCTCTCGTTAGATGTAAACATTACAAAACATCTCATATTTGTAATTCACGTAATTAAATTTAATGCATATGTGAATGATGTTTTGAAGGGTGAGGAGACGTATGGTATGCTTGCTAGCGTGGAATTGTATATAATTTAACATTTTTCCCAACTTTGTGTATTTCTACATAATTTAGATCATTAAATTTTTATGTATTTGTGTGATAACGTTGCCGTCTTACTCTTTCAGTGGTTACCATTATCCGCGCCGGCAGATCATGTTCCTTGCAGGGATGCACCAAGGCACGAGGCAACCACCCGCAAACATGCTATGGCGGGCCTGTGTCGGCTTGTGCCTGGTACGTAATCGGCACCGGCGGTAGGGCTTACTGGTTTCGGCCAATCGATGAAGCCGATTCGGCCCGCACGGAACTGTCTATCGGGCCAACTATTGATAAATTCGTACAGAGCCCACACGTGTCTTCTTGACTCGCCAAGGATAATATATTTAAGTGATGTGACATGAATGGCCGGGCCCGAAGGACTTAGTAGGGTGCAAAGCTCGGATTAAGGATATTTGCTGATTATTAGGTTGGCTGAATCGTAGCCAGCATTCAGCTGTTGCCACTCGCGCCGTTGTCTCGTAGCCATATTCAAAATATTTACCATGGAAGTGAACGGCCGCGGCGCTACATTACTGCTTTCACAGGCCTCTCAGGCTGAGGATCGACTTCATCTACTCCACAAAGACTTTATAAAGGTACGTAGGGAAGGGTGATGACATCTTAGAGATGATAATGCCTCAAATATACAGACAAGAGTGAAAACAACAACCTCAGCTAGAGTGAACGAACGGAGCTCTATTTGTTTGTTTTTCACAGTTTTAATTAGTACATGGTAAAATTCTGAGTCCTTCCCCGCCTTATTATTGCTTTTTTTTCTTCAGACCTTAACAATAATTTCCGATACCTCCAACACGTAATTTATAAGTGGGTTGAGATGCACCTTCAACCCCCCTGCCCCCCCTAAATGACCCAATCCTCTGGATCCCCAAAATAAGTATTACTAATCTAACCTCACTATAACTACCAACCTTAACCAATAACCTCCTAGCGACTTCAAATTGCAGAAATTAGATTTTACCAGGTTAGGCCTAGGTTTATATTGAGGTAAGGTTAGTAATACATTTTTTTGGGTCCTTCTAGGAGGCTATTAGTGGGTTAGGGCTTGTTTATAGTGAGGTTCGGCTTAGGTTTTATAGTGAGGTTAGAATAGCAATATTTACATAGTATATTTTTGAGGTTCAGGGTAAAAAGAGTCGTTTAGGGGGGGAGGGAGGGTGAAGGGGCAGCTCTCCCCCACTTTATATTACGTGTTTTAGAGATATCACAGTTATCTGTGAAGGTCTGGAGGAAACCCCCCCGCTAATAGGCGGGAAAAGTACTCTAGAATTGGACCGCTTCAGGGATTAAGTAATAAGGCTTGTACGTGGAAGAAGATGTTTACTTGGTGATTGGTTTTACTGTAATGCATGTTAAGCATTACAAGGCACGAGTTATAACCGTCCTCAAGTTATAGAACTGACAATTTGCAGGCACTTCTAATCCCTATAACCCGACGGAATGAGATTAATAACACATGGGGGGGTCTGGAGGGGCGAAATCCCCCCCTCCTTCCCATTGAAGGTTATATGGAATAAGTAATCAGTGCCCAGGCTAGGTTAGTTAACTAGTGGGGGTGGTGGTCTGGATGGGCGCAGCCCCCCAGTTTATGTCAGGAGAATTTTGGTCAATAGAGGATATTTTACTAACTGCGTTTGACTGGTAATTGGTGATTGATGGGTGTCTGGATGTAGCCTTTGGTACAGCATACTGACCCACTATATACTGGGCTGATATTTAGAACATGACTGTGTTTGGTTTCAAGTTGTTTTTCCCCTTTCTACTGTTTCTATTAGGTAGAACGAGTGTGAAAAGTAACAATGAAATTTGTGCAAACATTTTTTCTTAGACTAGGTTAAGTTTAAGGCGACTTGTTAGGTAGTTTAAGGTCAAGGCTAATTATTTAATGGTTTGAATAGGTAATTATTTGATCTTTTTACAAATGAGTGTTTTTTCTCCAAAACGTCTAAAAATGGGATTTTTTTAGAAATGTTGTCACAACTTTTAACTGTGATCTTCATTTAAAGAGCACCACCTGCTCGGTTCTACTGCAGTTTAATACATTACAACGGCACGTAGTTATAACCGTCTTCAACGCTGTAAATCTCACCATTAAGCAGCATTTCTAAGATATTTGGTACTTTCAACCATTAATTTTGATTATGTGATAAAATTTTGTGTTCTATTCCTATGTATTCTGATGTGTTAAGAATGATGGTCTTTTTAAATTGTCGAAATGCCTCATTTTGCAGTTTATCTCCCAATTACTCTTGCTTGCAGGTTAGGCTACGCAAACAATGTCCTGGTTTCGTGTTTAGTGGGTATTATTTTACACACTGTGTGCCTAATCTCAATTCTAAGGTACAGATGCATTGCGTATGGATTTGGTAGAGTGTAAATTTTTTAGTTTATTGGCACCCCGAAAGTGCAGAAATAGGTGTAGGAAAAAATGATAAATGTTGTATATGACCAAGTTTAGGATACTATAAAGATTACTAAATAACATTTCTCTCTCAATTTCACGGATTTTACAATGCAACTAGTTTTAAGTAATCATTAAATAGTTTTAGACAGCTTTTCATCCATTATGATTTGCACCAACATTCTTGTATTGTGGTCTTTATGTGGTCTTTGTATTGTTGTCAGTGGCCGTACCCAAAAATTTAAAGGGGGGGGCGGGGTGGCAATATATATATATCTATATATATATATTGCCCCCCCCCCCCCTTTCAATTTTTGAAGGGGGGGGGGGGGGGGGGGCAATATATTATATATATTATATAATATATTGCCCCCCCCCCCCCTTTCAATTTTTTCTGGGTACGCCACTGACCACATACAAAGACCATATAATAGACCACAATACAAAGAATGTGGTCCAAATCATAATGTATGTGAAAAGCTGTCTAAACTATTTTAATGATTACTTAAACTAGTTGCATTGTACAAATTCCTGTGAAATTGAGAGAAATGTTATTTAGTATCTTTATAGTATCCTAAACTTTGGTCCATATACAACATTTATCATTTTTTTCTCTACACCTATTTCCTATATATCCTATATATATATAATATATATATAATATATAGGTATATTAATATATATATATAAAAAAATAATAAAAAATCTCTTAAAATAAAAAACAAATTTAAATTAGAAAAATCAAAAATATGAAGAAAAAAAATATAATATATATATAAAATAACAATAAATAAAAAACCACAATAAAAAAAAAAAAAATCAACAAATCTCATATAAAAAATTTTTAAAAAATAAAAAAAAAATATGAAAAACAAAAAAATAATAAAAAAATAAAAAAGTATAAATAAAAAAATAAAAATAAATACAAAAATATGAAAACCGAAGAAAAAAAAATCAACATAGAATTCCCCCCCAAAAAAACAATAATTTCTTTTTAAATCACAACAATGTCTAATTTTGTTTATCTATATCTATCTATCTATATATATATATATATAATATATATATATTATACTATATATATATAGTATATATATATTATATA
The DNA here is from genome assembly GCA_016584305.1 of Chionoecetes opilio. Classification (NCBI taxonomy): domain Eukaryota; kingdom Metazoa; phylum Arthropoda; class Malacostraca; order Decapoda; family Majidae; genus Chionoecetes; species Chionoecetes opilio. The sequence goes on from JACEEZ010002229.1 coordinate 20,299, forward strand.
TTATATATATATATATTATTGCTCATATATATATATATATATATATTAATATATATATATATATAGATATATAATATATATATACCTATATATAGATATTGCTCATATATATATATATATTCTATATATATATATATATATATATATATATAAATATAATATATATCTAGATATATTATATATATTTTATTGGTTATATTTGTTTGTGCTGTTGTAAAGGGGGGAGGGGGCCATGGCCGCATGGCCTCCCCCCTCGACGCGCACTGATTGTGGTCTAATTGTATTGTAAGGTGTAATTGAAGTGATTGCAGGTTGAACAATCTCTTTGTGTGAAGATTATTGGCCGATAGTGAACAAATAAGATATCTGCAACGAGTTCTGTAAACTTATGACAGTGCACGGATCAGAAAAATCTAATCTTAAGTTTTCTTTTTCAAAAAAAAAAGAAAGCACTTGTGATGCAAAGACTTTTAGGTGGTGAAGAAGTCACCAACATTGAGCATGGCACAAATGGTCCTTTATCCCCAGATGTTTGTATCCTTTAATGAAACAGAAGAGGACACCAGTGGCCTGCTGTACAGGACCTGTACACCAGTACTGGCCCTGCATCTGACAGATGTGGGAATTCTATTATTTTATCCGATTGCTATGGGTTGAGACTTAACACCTCTGGTCGTATATGTTTTCATTGTTTTAGGTAAACCTGATAATTTTCTAATACATTTCGGTACTCTTTTTTCCTCACTAACCTACCTAATTTACAGAGATTGGATAGACTTTCAGCTAAATTTTCCTTCTTCCTTCTGTTAACGTCAGATTTTCCCATAATGTCTTATGAAGTTAGACGATCGATGATACTTTATCCAATTTTTATTCTCGGCGTTTTCATCATTTAGATTTGCAGCAATCTCCAATATTCATGACTTGTCACATATAGTGCAAGTACTGAATAGTGCGTGAGCAGGATGAACAGCTCCCATAGAGCCATAAGAAGTCTTCCCTGTTATAACTATACGTTTATGGGTTAATTGACATATATATATATATTTTTTTACATCTGTGCCTATAGCGCCTGTATGCATGGTGACCCGGGCTCGGTGGTAGGCTCTGGCGGTTCACGTGAGGGCTCTGATGGTTTGGTCCCTCGCCCTGTTGGCGCCAGGCAGAATTCTTATAGTGACGCCTGTGAGTAGAGGCTCAATGCCGCCCCCTGTGTCTCCGATGCACTCCGCGTCGAAGGTAGAGTTGATGGGCAGCATGTGGTGTTCTTAGGCACACTCGACGGTGCAGAAGGTTTTTGGGTTTCTTAGGGGATCGAACTCGGGTCACCGAAAACGCCGTCGAAACGCTAACCACGTCCGCTAACCTCCTCCCCAATAATATATATATATATATAATATATATAACATATTAATATATGTATAAGATATATATATATATATATATATAATGTAATATATATATATATATATATATATATTGTATATATATATATATTTTATATGTATATTATATATATATATATATATATATATATATTGTATATATATATATATATATATATATATATATATATAATATATATATATATATCTATATATATATATGATATATATATATATAATTTATTTATGTATTTAATTTATTTATTTATTCATTCATGTATTTGTTTTATTTTTCGTTATGTGTCTGTTCATTAATGAAATTTCCCACCTTTGTCTGCCTTTTTTTTCCACTTTTGTAACAATACAGTGATTATTTCTTATGGAAATTATATTTATATACACAAGTTTATTGTAGTTTTAAATTTACAGTATTTATTCTTGTAGGCAGCCTGATGGTGTATTAGGCACACATTGTGAATTGAATTGCTGACTGCCAGTGCCAGACTGCCTCAACACAGGCAAGACTGATTAATACTGCAGCCGGAAACTGATGATTATGGCTTGATTTGAAGTAATGTGATAAGTTTTTGATTCTTTGTTTGCCTATATTGGTCCTTTACTCATACTGTAAGAGTTGCGATCCCATTCATCCTGGCAACAGATTCTTCATTCACAAACCTGTTTCTTTAAAAGTGGGGCGGGTGTAAGCGCGCCGACTAGCTGCCCTGCCCGGATAGCTACCCCTGCCACGACTCGCACACAGCCATGCAGATGACGTCACACAGGAAACATTGGCCACGCCTCCAGGACCAGACATTATCATCAGATTCGCTTATTTAACCTAAATAAGTCACCAAAAAACGTAACCGCAAACCTATCTTAACCTAAATCAATCTAAACCAAGCCTTAACTTAACCTAATCAAAACTTAAAGTAACCTAATATACCTTTTCTAGTATCATATAAAAATAAATGGTTACTTTGGGTTAAGTTAAGGTTTGGTTTTAGTTTGATTTAAAGTTTTGGATAGGTTTGGGTTAAGTTTTGTAACATATAATATTTAGGTAATAGGAATCTGATGATAATGTTTCTGGTCCAGGAGGCTGGCCAATGTTTTTCCTTTTGACGTCATCTGCCGTACGTGCCTAGTCTGTGGCAGGGTAGCTATCCGGCGGAGTACTAATCGCGTGCTACATCGGCATTTAGGAACGGTAATAACGATTCAACTGCTTTGTCGGCCTGCTTGTGGCCACTTTCAGCTGCTATATTGGCCCACTTGTGGCACTATTCAAATGCTAAGTGGGCCTGCTTGTGGCAGTATTCAAATGCTAAGTCGGCCTCCCTTGGGGACTATTTGGATGCAAAATCGGCCTGCTTGGGGCCCACGATTCAGTTGCTGTATAGGCCCTCTTTGGCACTATTTGGATGCTAAATCGGCCTGCTTGTGGCACGATTCAGTTGCTGTGTAGCCCTCTTAGGGCATTATTTGGATGCTAAATCAGCCTGCTTGTGGCACGATACAGTTGCTGTTTTTGGCCCCGCTTATGGCACGATTTAGATGCTATGTCGGCCCGTTTGTGGCTCAGTAGTGGCAATAGTTTGGTTACGGATTGCCGACACAGATCTGACACAGAACGTAACGTAACCGACACAGGCCGGGGTTTGCAAACATAAACGCACAATTTTGTTGGTCCGCAGCCAGGCCAATAACTTCATTACGGTTTGCCGACTCAATCCAATATGTCGTTTGTGATTTACCGACACTGATTTGATGCCGCCCGTAATGGACAATGTTTGCTGGGCAGTGCCAGGCTATCCGCAACAATATATGACCCATTTGGGGAGGTAAAAATGGCCTGATATTGTTTCTGAAAAGGAGGAACAAAATACGTAGTATAATAAATGTTCTTGAACTATGATCACAATTGTAAATCATGAATAATGCATTTTCGCAATACGTACTTTGCTTGTGGAAATTTGACTACTCCAATACAGCCCCCACCTTGATGTCGTTTGACGTATTGCAGCCCATTACAACAGCGGCCCAATGAGGCGTCGAGGTATGCATGTCTTGGTTAGCCATCCCGCAGTCCCCACTCCTCGTCCAGCAGCCAGGGGGGAACCTTGGAATTTGTGCTGCATAATTGTTCTCTGCGGATTTTGATCAAAGTGTGCCATTAATAAGAATCCGTCGGGTGCAATTATGGCCGCCTTGAGCATTTTGAGAATTCAAGATGGCGGTGATATACATAATACACCAACGTAGTATGGTTTATTTGATAACTTCCTTAATATTTGACTTACAACAGTCATTTTGGTGTCTAACCATAGGTTTTTGGGGGTCAAGGAATCCAATTTAAAACTAAAATTACAATAGACACTTTTATTTATACGGTCTGAAAAATAGACGGTCGTTAAACTAATAATACTGTTTCGCTGTGGTGTCCCGTGTGCTTGTTGAGGCGTGCGCGAATGAGGAGTGTGTATAGTCATGTCCGTTTGTCTGTATGTATGAGCGGGCGGCACGCGGTGAAGGGTACACAAAGACCAGGGTGACGTCATTCGCGCCGATCACTCTGATTGGGTCCGGCACGGTGGCCACTGGATGGTGATTGGCTGGCTAGCTGGCGGCGGGAAGACAAGGGGAGACAGGGCAGCCGCGGGCGTCAGTGGGGCAAGGAATAGGGTAGAGACAGGATCTCCTGGGCGTGCTGTGGGCGTGAGTAGCCCGCCTCCCGGTAGCGGGGTAGAGCACAGCGGTAAAGCAGCCGGAAGGTTTGGTCTGGGGAGGGCGGGCGAGCGAGCGCCGCCGCTCCGTCAGGAGAATCTGCCTCGCCGTCAGGAGAATCGTCAGCCTAAGTCAGTGCCTCGCATTAAGCCATTCACGTGTGTGTGTGTGCCTCTCACGTAAAGCCTGGAGTGTGTGTTATATAACCTTTGAGACGGTGTGACCATGTGTAGTCTTTGTCTACTCTCTCCACCTTCAGGAGCTGAGAACTGTGTATTGTTGACCTCCGCCATTAAATGTAGTGTGTATTACAGTGAGTGTCAGTGTCCTCTTTCCGCCATGTGATTGACTACGTGTTATACACCAACACACGCCTTCAGGTATTCTACCGAACCTTCGTCAGGAGGTAGTGGTTACGTGGGGCGCCCTTGGGGGTGAGATAAGAAAGGTGAGTCTGTGAAGGCCCTGCGTAACAATACATAACAAAAAAATAAGATTAAGCCATCCAATTAGACTGGAAAAAGTACAATAACAATATTTCTGAATACCCAATCTAAGATGGCCGCAAAAATGAGTAGCGTATACATTAACATATTTACAGAGAATAATCAGCTTTATATCCACAGAATTTCATGAATCCAAGGGATTAAGCTAATCTATTCCCACTAGAACTGTGACGAAGACACAGCCACAATCAAGACACGGGAATGATCAGCATGGTGGCCGCACTCAAGTTCAAGCTCAAGGAGAGCGAGGTGTATATAAAGCGCGCACAGCCACAGTCAGGGGGGTCATTGGATTTAATGGGACGAGCCACATTAAATCCAATGACCCCTCTGCTATACGGAGGTAATCTTACCCTTTTTACGCTGCTGCAAAACTTTATACTCCTACAATCCACTCCATTCCGCTCGCCTTCCCCTCTCTATCAGTGGTTCGGATCCCACGTAAAAACTGTAGGTCCCCTCCGCTCTACGGAGTCCTTCTTCCCCTGTCCAATCTCTGAAAAAATAAAAAAAAACAAAAAAAAACACTTTTAATCTCAGACTTCTTCACTAAAGTTTCACAATTTTCCTTCTCCTGTATGTATATGTTGGAACGCGAGAGAGGTAGTGGAGAAATGAAGCCAGCCGCCCGTGCGGGGTGCCGAGGAGTATCAGGGTGTGCGCGCGTACATGGCAGTGACAGAAAAAAAGCAAAACAAGACAATAAACAAACAACAACAGCAACAACAAAAACAAGATAAGAAGAAAGAAGAACGAAGAGAAGAAGAAATCAAGTCAAGCGTGAAGAAAGAAAAATCAAGAACAAAACCAAAACCGAAGAACGGGTGGGAGGCGGGGGTGGGCGCGGGGATGTCCTGGGTGTGTCCGGAGCACCATCTTCCGAGGCCCATGTCCTGCCAAGCCGCCCCAGAGTGGTTTCTGTCTGCTCGTGCGAGATGGGAAAGCGTGTCGTTAGGTCGAGTTCGACTCACAACAAAAACACACAAAAAACATACAGCACCTGGGTCAAGCCCCGGAGACTTTTTCTCTTACTAGCCTCCTTTCTCTCACCCATCTATTCTTCTCCCTGTCCCCACTTCCCCATCTCCTGCTTTCTCTTTTATATTCTGATTCTGAATCAGTCAGGAAAGCCCAAGACTGATGGCGGCGCAAGGCAACCAAGTTTAAAGTTCGAGACCCGGACCCTTGCGTCATCACCGACGGCCTCCACACCCGCGGGGGAGCAGACCTGGTATCACCACCACACACAGCGGGGATGAAGACTGGTTGTCTTTCGGATCGTCCGTCGGGTTGTAAACTTTTGTCGGTCGGTGGGGAAGCAAATTCGGTCGCAACTCTCTCCGTTGTCCTTCTCACCAACTCTCACTCTCCTTCCGTGGTTCGGACGAGGCCACATAAAATCCAATGACCCCTTCGCTCTACGAAGGTATCCTGTCCCCCCTTTTATGCTACTACAAAACTTTCTACTCCTACAATCCACTCCGTTCCACTTCCCACCCCTCCCCGTCTTCTATCTCACTGCTACTATCCTACCGTGGTTCGGACGAGGCCACATTAAATCCAATGACCCCTCTGCTATACGGAGGTAATCTTACCCTTTTTTATGCTGCTGCAAAACTTTATACTCCTACAATCCACTCCATTCCGCTCGCCTTCCCCTCTCTATCAGTGGTTCGGATCCCACGAAAAACTGTAGGTCCCTCCGCTCTACGGAGTCCTTCTTCCCCTGTCCAATCTCTGAAGAAAAAAAGAAAAAAAAAAAAAGAAAAAAAAACACTTTTAATCTCAGACTTCTTTCACTAAATTTTTCAGTTTCCTTCCTCCTGTTTGTATATGTTGGAACGCGAGAGAGGTAGTGGAGAAATGACGCCAGCCGCCCGTGCGGGGTGCCGAGGAGTATCAGGGTGTGCGCACGTACATGGCAGTGACAGAAAGAAAAAAAAAAAGAAAAAAAAGACAATAAACAAACAACAACAGCAACAACAAAAACAAAAACAAGATAAAAAAGAAAGAAGATAAGAAGAAAGAAGAACGAAGAGAAGAAGAAAACAAGTCAAGCGTGAAGAAAGAAAAATCAAGAACAAAACCAAAACTGAAGAACTGGTGGGAGGCGGGGGTGGGCGCGGGTTGTCCTGGTGTGTCCGGAGCACCATCTTCCGAGGCCCATGTCCTGCCAAGCCGCCCCAGAGTGGTTTCTGTTTGCTCGTGCGAGATGGGAAAGCGTGTCGTTAGGTCGAGATCGACTCACAACAAAAACACACAAAAAAACATACAGCACCTGGGTCAAGCCCCGGAGACTTTTTCTCTTACTAGCCTCCTTTCTCTCACCCATCTATTCTTCTCCCTGTCCCCACTTCCCCATCTCCTGCTTTCTCTTTTTATATTCTATTCAGGCAGTCAGTCCTGGTTGGAGCGCCATGCCCCCAAGACTTCCTCTCCTCCTCCCTGGCCGCGACGCAAAGTCCCCCAGACTTCCTCTCCTCCCTGGCCGCGACGCAAAGTCCCCCAGGCTTCCTCTCCTCCTCCCTGGCCGCGACGCAAAGTCCCCCAGGCTTCCTCTCCTCACCTCACCTCCCTTACTCCGGTTCAGACAACCATCAGTCACCGTGAGAGCCACCCAACTCCCATCCCTACTCCGGTGTTGACGCCAGCTCGTCACCGTGAGAGCACCTCAACTCCTACTCCCACTCCGTCATTCCCTACCTGTCCTCCCCGTCCCGTTCCTCTCTTCCACTATCTACAGGAGGCTGTGGCGGATCCCCGTGCAGCTGGAAAAGGCGGGTGTTCCCCGCCTTACACACCCCGACTGACCCATGCACGCCGTCAGTTACAGGCGCTCCTGGCGGTGCCCTTCCCTACCTCCCCCATCACGCCATCACCGAGCCGCAGAGGCCTCGGTGGTAAGGCCAATCGCGGTGAGACTCCTGGTCGCCTCTCCCGTTGGACGTCCAGCCCATTGAAGACACCGCCCAACCTCAATCCACCCACACCGGGACGCTTCAATCCCTGTCCTGTTGGTGACTGAGGCCAACCGCGGTGGGACTCCTGGCCGCCTCTCCTGTTGGGCACCCAGTCCCCAGGGGACACCAACGTGCACCAAGCCACCCACACCGGGACGCTCGCTCCCTGTCCAGTTGGTACCCGAGGAGGACTTGGGAGTCTGGTGCCTAGCCGCTGCCAAGGGGCAGTGAAATATATATTCTGTATGTACCAAAGGAACTTGTAAAACCAAAGAGGAAATAAACACAAGCCGGAGATCACAGTTTCTTTGGCCCTCGGAGAGAACCTGATATAGCCACGTAACAAGACATAACAAAATACACAAGTGTCTTAAGAGACGAGATCTATTGCAGTAGCGTCCAATGAGAAACTCTCATATAATCAAACACATCAGTCATCACTGTCATCCTCATCATTACTTTCATCTTCATCCGAGTCATTGGCATCCTCTATCCGTTGTTTCAGCAATGTCCAGCGATTCCGACATGTTCTTATTTCTGCTCGACAGCGACAAAAAACAGAGCAGGACATCTGACCAGCCATACATCCACACCTCTCAGTTGAGCATGGTGTTTCGCTTGAGCAGCCACATTGGATCAGCTTCATAACAGCTGCTGGAGCAATTTCCGTTTGTGGTGGGAGGTCGGCATTAATCCCGAATCGTCATCAGAACTGCCCAGCATTTTCCAGAGGTCATCTTGAATGTGCCTCCACGTCGCAGCTCCAAAGGCAGTGTGAATTCGCCCCCANCAGAAAAGGGTGCCGCACTCAGTTCAAGCTCAAGAGACGAGGGGTATATAAGGCGCGCACAGCCACAGGCGGTCAGTCCTGGTTGGAGCGCCATGCCCCCAAGACTTCCTCTCCTCCTCCCTGGCCGCGACGCAAAGTCCCCCAGACTTCCTCTCCTCCTCCCTGGCCGCGACGCAAAGTCCCCCAGGCTTCCTCTCCTCCTCCCTGGCCGCGACGCAAAGTCCCCCAGGCTTCCTCTCCTCCTCCCTGGCCGCGACGCAAAGTCCCCCAGGCATCCTCTCCTCACCTCACCTCCCTTACTCCGGTTCAGACAACCATCAGTCACCGTGAGAGCCACCCAACTCCCATCCCTACTCCGGTGTTGACGCCAGCTCGTCACCGTGAGAGCACCTCAACTCCTACTCCCACTCCGTCATTCCCTACCTGTCCTCCCCGTCCCGTTCCTCTCTTCCACTATCTACAGGAGGCTGTGGCGGATCCCCGTGCAACTGAAAAAGGCGGGTGTTCCCCGCCTTACACACCCCGACTGACCCATGCACGCCGTCAGTTACAGGCGCTCCTGGCGGTGCCCTTCCCTACCTCCCCCATCACGCTACAAGCTCGTGAGGAAGTACCATTTCTGGGACATGTGGTGAGTGGCCGTGGCATCCAGCCAGACCCTGACAAGCTAAGGGCCATAGGCAACCTACCACGAAGCCTACCAACAAATTCCGGCCTTTAAACTCCAACGGGGGTCGTCCGTAGGGCACTGGATGAACCCCATAAGGCCTGATGCCAATAACATCACAGTGCCCATCACCGTGCAAGGAAATAAGGCGTTAGTCTTGGTTGACACGGGAGCCAGCCGCAGCTGCCTTTCCTTCACCTTCTACAACCAGCATAAGCATAACTTGGGGAATCTCCAATGTACATCACCTGTTCAAGGAGCCGACGGGACGACATTGGCTGTAGCTGGAGAGACTAGATGGCTTCAGCTGCAGTGGGGGCGAGAACGTATTACAGGGTCCACTTATTGTCCTGAAGGGCTTATCGGGAGTGGACGGAATACTCGGGATGGACGTCCTTAAACCACTCAGAGTAAAAATTTTGGCTCACGAAAGTACAGCAGAGCCTGGAGGAAATCGTGATACTGCTCCCAGGATCTTATATCTTCCTCAAAAACATTGACCTTCCGCCCAACAGCCGGCGGCAAATACTCCTGCATCACGACGTTCTAAGCAACATCACTGTCTTCTCTCCTACCACGAAGCTTCCCCCCGGGCTAAGGACAGCACCCACTGTATCGGATGGAGGCTCATCAGTCTTCGCCATTGCCAATCACACTGCGGAGTCAGTACGATTGCAGAAAGGGTGGGAGATTGGCTCAGTAGATCCAGGGGAGCTTACGGACACGCCAACAAACTTCTCGGGCACAACGATCTTTCCGGTTATTCCTACCGGTCTGACGCCATCTCAAACCTGTGATCTGAGGAACCTCCTAATGGACTATGGGGATATATTCGCTCAGGGAGAGGACGACAACGGGTTAACTAGTCTTGCGGAGCATCGCATCTACACAAAAGGACCTCCAATCAAGCAACCATGCCGACGACAACCACCAGCACGCCGAGAAGAGGAACGTTCTCAAGTCGATTCCATGGCTCGGCACGGGATTATCAGACCATCGACAAGTCCTTGGTCGTCCCCTGTGGTGTTGGCGAAAAAAAAGGACGGGTCACTAAGGTTTTGTGTGGATTATCGGCGCCTGAATGCTGTCACAGTGAAGGATGCTCAACCACTCCCGCGTATTGACGACACGTTGGAGGCCCTCCACGGTTCCAGATGGTTCTCTACACTAGACCTACAGAGTGGCTACTGGCAAATCCCTATTCGTGGGAAGGACAAGGCGAAGACTGCCTTCAGCACAGGTAATGGCCAACTATGGGAGTTCGAGGTCCTCCCCTTCGGAGTCTGCAAAAGGCCCAGCGTCTTTCTCCCGCCTGATGGACGCTGTCTTGGCGGGCCTGACGTGGAGAACGTGTCTCGCTTACTTGGACGACATCATCGATATTGCTCCAACCTGGACCATTCATCTGCAGCGACTTCGGGAGGTGTTTGAGCGGATCCGAGAAGCTGGGCTCAAGCTCAAGCCATCCAAATGCTGTCTAGCTCGTGAGGAAGTACCATTTCTGGGACATGTGGTGAGTGGCCGTGGCATCCAGCCAGACCCTGACAAGCTAAGGGCCATAGGCAACATACCACCACCTACCAACGTTCGTGAATTACGTAGTTTCCTCGGTTTGGCGTCATACTACAGAAGATTTGTCAAGGGCTTCGCTGATATAGCAGCACCCCTCCACCGCCTCCTGGATAAGGGGGTCACCTGGAGCTGGTCAACCGACTGTGAGCAAGCATTCCGGAGCCTCAAAGAACACCTCACCCAGCCCCCTATCGTCACATTACCAAATATCTATTGCTAGCTCAAGTTTCCTGTAAAGCAAAATAAATACCTATGAAGGGAATATTTTGGCAGTTTTCCCTAATATTTACCTGTGCATTACTATAATACATGTCTGTAGTGCATAAACTACTTACCTGATGTATAATTGTTTATATTTCAGTGTGAATTGCTTAAGAAAATGGCTCAAGTCAGAACAAGGACGAAATCAAGTTCTCATTTGAGTAATCTTGTTGGCACTGGGCGGGAGCTGTTGGTGTCTGAACTGCCAACTGTGCGGGATATCCTGAGGTATGGCATCGACTTGAGGGAGCAAAGTGCAGATGACAGGAGGAACTACCAATTGGACAAGCTGGTGAAGGACATCTACCCTGGTCTGATTTGTCAGTGGAGCAAAGCTAATGCTCTTTTCAAGCCACCTGTCATCAATGAAAAAGTGACCATTATATCCAAGCTCAAGGAGGTCTGGAATCAGGCAGTGAAGGTTTCTCTTGGGAAGGGCAAACTTGAAGCCAAAGAGAGGTTCATTGTCAAGTTAGACAAATTATTTGATATTTTGGCTTGCAAGTGTCAGATTACCAGTTGTGAGGTGGAAGGCTGTGAGGGCTGTGAGATCCAAGCCCACATTAATTGTTCCTGCAACAGACAGAAAAAGATTCCTTTGAAAGATCTAGCCTACATCATGGGACAGAGAGTGAAGGTTGGAAGTAAAGGACCCCATCAAATAAGTGGCCCTGATTTGCCAGAGCACAAGAGACAGCTGTGAACATTAGAAAGGCAGGTGATGGAAAAGAAGGCAAAGAGAATCAAAATGAGCAAGGAGGAAACTGCTGCAGCAGCAGAGAAGGCAGTCAGGGAGCATGTGAAGATATTTTTGGCTGATGGTGATGAGGATCTGGAATTGGAGAGAAGTGGTGCTGAAGATGAGTTTGTTCCAGAAGTTGAGTATTTTCCAGAAATTGACCATAAGCCTGCAGCTTCGACTAAGGTACAGAAAAACTATGATGATTTCAAACATTGCTCTTGCTAGTGTAAGATATGGCATAGGGCAACTGCAGCAATAGCAACAGCAGCTCTGATTGATGCAGGAATTATCACAGAAGATAACACAAGTAAAGTGATTGATAAGAGCAAGGTCAAGAGAGCACAGGAGAAGTTGATGAGAGAGCTGGGGCAAGAGTTTGAAGAAAAGTGCAGGGAGGACGGGGGCATCTCCTGCATCCTCTTTGATGGGCGGATTGACCTGACCAATGTGATGATGGAAGCTGAGGGAAGTTACCAATCTTTTCCTGCTATGATCAAGGAAGAACACTACAGTGCTGTTAGTGAACCTGGGAGCTACTATCTGTTTCACTTTATCCCAGAGAAAGCAACTAAAGAGGAGTCACATGCGGAGAAGATTGCTAAGATCATGTTTGCTTGGCTGAAAGAGAGGGGTTTTGATAAAACCTTGTTGGCCATTGGAGGAGACTCTACAAATGTCAACACTGGTGTGAAAGCTGGAGTAATGCGGAAGCTGGAACTGCACCTGGGAAGAAAGCTGGTCTGGTTGGTGTGCAACTTACACACTGGTGAACTTCCCCTGCGTCATTTGATTGTTGGCCTTGATGGCCCTACTCTGTCAGACAAACAATTATCCGGGCCAATAGGAAAGCTCCTTGATTCTGCTACAGACTTTGAGATCAATCCAAACTTCACCCGTATCTCCGTTGGCCCTCCACTGATCAAGCTGCCTGACAAGGTCATTCAAGATCTCTCAACTAATCAACACTATGGCTATAAAATTGTCTGTGCAGTCAGGGATGGAGTGCTTCCTGCAGGGCTGGCTCTGTTGGAGATAGGACCAGTAAACCACAGCCGCTGGCTCACAACAGCTAATAGACTTCTCAGGCTTTGGGTGTCAAAACATGGACTTAAAGGGAAGAACCTGAAGAATCTGCACTGCATTGTGGAATTCATCATTGGAGTGTATTATCCATGTTGGTTCAACGTGAAAGTCAAACACTCCTGGATTGAAGGGCCTAGGCACATCCTCTTTCAACTGGACTGCCTTAAGTCACAGAGGAAGGAGGTGCTGGACATTGTGATGCCAACTGTGAAAAGATCTGTTTGGTATGCCCACAGTGAAGCCATCCTCCAAACAATGCTGTGCTCTGAGGATCAGAAGGAGAGGATTTGGGGGGTAGAGAGAATCCTGGCCATCAGGGGAGATGGGGACCCAGATGCTCAGCTAGGAGACTCCTCTGTTAGGACCAGAAGGACACCTGACATTAATTGTGATGCTTCCAGGATAGGTGACCTGATCAGCTGGTCAGAAGATGTGTCAGAGCCACCTCTCACCTGCTCTCTAAGCACGTCCGAGGTGAAAAACTTCGTCAACACACCCATGGAAGTGCTCAACTGGCCTTGCCACACACAAAGCATTGAGAGGGTTATTAAAATGGTGACTGAGGCTTCTGCTAAGTACTTTTCACATGAAAAGAGGGATGGAGGGACCAGGGCTCAGGAAACCAGCAGGAGGCTGATGTCAAAAAATGAGTCAAAACAGGACTTGTGCAACCTGGCAAAGTTCAAGAAGTCAGGAGAATAATCTTTGTAATTGTATTCAGTGATATACATGCGATTGACATGTTAATAGATATGAAAATTTGATTTGGCTTTATCAATATACATGATTTGCCTTATGTCTTCTAATATTATATAAAGGGGTTGTAAAGGGTAAAATTTAAAAATTTGAAATTCAAATTGATGTAGGTTAGAGTTGTTCTATCCAAAAAATAAGCTCATATTTGAATTTCTTGTATAAAAATACATAGTTTAGACACCCCTCATGAGAGGATTTCATTCAGATTCATGATGGCACCCAAGTATGACCCGCCCTAAATTGTCATGTTGTGATGATAATGGTATCATTTTCAATCATTATATCATTGAAATGGAGACTATGACTTCCCAAGGGTATCATACCCTTGAAACTTGTCAACTGTCAACATTTCGCTACATTCAGTGTTCCTGACCGGTCTTCTTTCTGTTTAACGTCAGATTTTCCCCTAATATCTTATGAGGTTAGATTTATATGATAGGGAGAGCGGTGATGATTCGGACGGTTGGATGGTCCGAACATTGCATTTTCTGAAAAATGTATGGGCCCTAGCGCCGCGAGATCTGGCGTGAAAATGCGAGACTTTGTTTACCAGGACCACACGGGACAACGAAGCCGCCGGTGCCATACTTTTTGATGCAGGTAATTATTTTTTTTTTTTTTTGCACCTTTTATGTTATATTTTGCATGTGTGTCGTAAGCTATACCTCCATGAATATGACAAGGTTCAGATTGTGTATTATTATGGTGAAACAGTGATGCTTAACGAAGATATTACCGTAAAATACGAATGCTTACCTCTCGTGTTTGGAAGTCGAGTGTAGCCATCTATATGTTTTATATTGTTGGGATGATTCGGACATTTGATGAGGGGGATGGTTCGTCATTGTCCGAACCATCACTAAGCAATTACATCATGAAATTATTTTTTGAAGCATGTATGTTATGAACACTTAAGTGAAACAAAATGGTTATTATTAACCTGGGAGTACATATTTATCATGTTTATGTTTAAATGTGTTTTGTAGTACTACAGTATAGTGTCTTTAGATATTAAATATGATTAATAATATCACGTTAATTTCTAATTTGAGTATAACATATTAAAGATTCTACATTTAAAACAACTTGTTTCCTTTGTTTCAGACACCCACCAGCCATCATGGGGAGGAAATATAAGAAGAAATCGAACAGGGAGAGAGATGAAGCTGCTCTGCAGTCTGTTTTTACTGAAGTAAAGGAAAGTGGAAGCTCTATGAGGAAAGCTGCTGAAAAATATGGGGTTCCAAGAAGCACACTTCACGACTATTTGTCAAGGGACAAGAAAGAAAACCAGGGATTTAAGTTAGGCAATTACGCAGTACGGCAAGTCCTCACACAAAATATGGAAGACGAAGTGGCAGATTATCTAATGCATTGCTCTAACATATTTCATGGTTTAACCACCAAGATAACAAGGCGGCTTGCCTATGAATATGCAGTTCCTAACAACATTGATGTGCCTGAATCATGGAAAAGGGATAAGTCAGCAGGGAGAGACTGGCTCACTGGTGTCATGGAGAGGAATAGCAAGCTCTCTCTTAGAAGCCCTGAAGCCACAAGTCTGGCTAGAATGACTAGCTTTAATAAAACAAACCTTGGTGTCTTTCAGTCGAAGCTAGAGGATATCTTACTGCGATACAACCTGACAGAGTCAAGCATCTACAATCTAGACGAAACTGGATGTACAACCGTTCAGAGGCTCCCTAAGGTTATTGCACAGAAGGGAGGTCACCAAGTTGGCAGATGACATCACGAGAGCGTGGAGAGTTAGTTACAATAGTAGGGATCATATGTGCCAATGGTAATGCCCTGCCTCCATGCTTCATATTCCCTAGAGTAAGGTTTGATGAGGCACGTATGTTGAAAGGTTTTTCCATCAGCATAGAAAGGTCTTGTTCATCCTAGTGGCTGGATGACAAGCAATAACTTTCTTTCTGTACTACAACATTTTGTTGCTAACACGAAGTGCTCTCAGGACAACAAAGTTCTCCTCATCATGGATAACCATGACTCTCACCTGTCAATAGATGCAATCACTTATGCTAAAGAAAATGGAATTGTGATCCTGACCTTGCCCCCACACACATCAAACAAACTCCAACCGCTTGATAGGTGTGTTTATGGGCCATTTAAGACCTTCTATAATCAGGGATTCAATGCATGGATGCTTCAACACCCAGGGCGTTGGGTTTCAATCTATGATCTACCCCCTATTATGTCCAGTGCCTGGGACAGGCGGTCTAATTATATATTTAATTTTTTTACAATATATAGAGGCTGTTTTTTTGTACTTGAGTATAATAAAAAAAAATTGAACTGATAATTTCTTGTTTATTAGCCAATCCAGCTCACATTATCTTAAGATTTTGCCGAGTAATACATGAGTCCGTACCATCCCACCCAGCTGGCCGGACCATCACCACGGGTAAGGATGGTTCGGACATAAGAACATAAGAACATAAGAAAATAAGGAAGCTACAAGAGGCCGCGAGACCTACACGAGGTAGTTCCTGTCACCTAACACTACCTACACCCACCTTTCATCCCCATCCATGAACCTATCCAGCCCCTCTTTAAAACTCCCTAATGACTCCGCACTAACTACCTGTCTACTGAGACCAATCCATTCATTCACCACCCTATTTGTGAACCAGTTTTTCCCTATTTCCTTTCTAAATCTACGTTTTTCCAGCTTGAATCCGTTACTTCTTGTTCTACCCTGGTTAAGAGCTGTAAGAACTTTTCCTACCTCTCCTTTATTAAATCCCTGTATCCACTTAAAAACTTCTATCAGATCGCCCCTTACTCTGCGTCTCTCGAGTGAGTGTAATTTTAATAACTTCAATCTCTTCTCATAACTAAAGTTACGCATCCCTTGTATCATTTTGGTCATCCTTCTCTGCACTGTTTCTAACAAGGCTATATCCATCCTGTAATATGGAGACCAAAACTGAACCGCATAGTCTAGGTGAGGCCTGACTAGAGCCAGATAAAGCTTTAGAATAACGTCCGCACTTCTACTTTTAACACTTATGGTAATGAATCCTAATACTCTATTAACTCTATTTCTGGCCTCAATACATTGTTTACTAGGTCGGAGGTCTGGGCTCACCCTCACTCCAAGATGTTTTTCACCTTCTGATCTTTTCAGCGATACATTGCGTATGCTATATCTTTTACCAGGGTTTTTTTCTACCAACATTCATAACGCTGCACTTATCAATATTAAATTCCATCTGCCATCTGACTGCCCACTCGTTAAGTTTATCTAAGTCTCCCTGCAATAAGTTTACATCAGACTGTGATCCAATAATCCTACCTACCTTAGTATCATCAGCAAACTTGCTGATATAACTGCTAATCCCACTATCCAAGTCGTTGATGTAAATCAAACATAGCATTGAACCCAAAACAGACCCTTGTGGAACTCCACTTGTCACCAGTCCCCATTCAGATTTAGAACCATTAATTGTAACCCTTTGTTGCCTATTACTTAGCCAAGCTCTGATCCAATGAAGAACCTTCCCATCTATTCCATGAGCCTTAACCTTATTTAAGAGTCGCTCGCGTGGTACTTTGTCAAATGCCTTACTAAAGTCCAGATATATTATATCATAATCCTTATCATTATCTGCCGTCTCATAAACTTTCCTATAAAACTCAATAAATTGGTGAGACATGACCTACCCTTGGTGAATCCATGTTGTGAATTATTGATCAAACTATGTTTATCTAAGTGCTCTCTAATGTTTTTTGCAATAATAGATTCCAATAATTTACCCACCACTGACGTTAGACTTACGGGTCGATAATTTGACTTTAGTCCTCTGCCTCCCTTCTTAAATATGGGAACAACATTTCCTTTCCTCCTCAATAATGGCACATCGCCTATCTCAACCGATTTCCTAAAAATGTGCACTAACGACTCACTAACAACCTCCTTGCATTCCTTTGATACCCTGGGATACACTTCATCTGGTCCTGGCGATTTAAAGTTCTTAATTTTATCTATACCCTCTTCCACCATTTCCCTAGTTATCACAATATCCTTGAGTTTCTCCTCATCGCTTCCTTTGAACATCTGTTCACTATCAGGTATCGTCTGTGTATCCTCCTCAGTAAAAACACTTAAGAAATAATCATTTAGACTTTTACACATATCCTCATCCGTATTTAAGTCCTCACCCTGTTCTGACCTTAACGGCCCCACTAATTCCCTTGTCTTGGTTTTATATACCTGATAGAACCCCTTTGGGTCACTTTTCGCCTGTCCTGCTACTTTAATCTCATAATTGTTCTTAGCTACTCGAGTTAATTTCTTCACTGTCCTTGCCATCACGTTATACTGTTCTTTGCTTACCAATCCTGCCCTGAACCTTAAATACATGTTTCTTTTTACTCCAATGTTGTGTTTTAAATTAGTGGTCATCCATTTTGGATCACTCTTTCTGGACCTTATTTCCGTATAAGGAATATTTTTTTTCTGTCCGTCAATTTTATGCCTTACAAATAAGGTATAATCCTCCTCAGCCCCGACCTCACTTCCATGTCTAACCGCTCTTATTACCTCCAGGTGCCTTCCAAATCCTTCATAATTGGCCTTTCCAGCTGTCATCGCCCTGTCCTTACCCTGGGAAAATTTCTTCCCCTCCATCCCACACCTCTTATAATAACCTCCAGGTGTCTTCTTAATCCTGCATAATTGGCCTTTCTGAAATTAGGTATTCTTTGTTTATTGCCACTTAATTTTCCAACTTCCCATTTTAAGCTAAATCTGATCTCATAATGGTCGCTGTTATCTAACTTTCCACCGACCTCCACATTTGTAACTAAATCGTTTCTATTTGTCAACAATAGATCTAGAATATTATTTCCTCTAGTAGGCTCCTTGATTGCTTGACTTAGGAAGTTATTCTGGATTATATTTAACAATTCATCTGCGTCGCTGTCACCTATGATTAAATCCCAGTCTATATTCCTAAGATTAAAATCTCCCACCACGCATAGTCGATTATATCTGCAGACCTTGTTTATTTCTTCCCATGTAGGAGCTGAATCCTCTTAACATAAGTTTGGAGGCCTATACACTACACCCAGAACCATTTTCTCATTTCCCTCCGTAACCTCTACCCATGTAGACTCTATGCTGTCATCTGTTTTTATAACATTATTAACACAACACTGCAATGCATCTCTTGCATAGAGCGCAACTCCTCCACCTCGCCTGCCAACTCTGTCCTTGTGAAATAACTTATACCCAGCTATCTCGACTTCCGGATCAAATACCTTTCCTGACATATCCAACCATGTTTCTGTTAATGCTATTATATCAAAATCTTCTACACTATTTATTCCTCTCAGGAAATCTATCTTGTTTAAATACTCCTACAGTTTGTATAGTAGACCTTCAAAGCAACTCCCTCTTTTTTGTCCTTTTCCCTTTATCTTTAATTAAACCCCTCCTTCACTCGCTTCTTACGAATCACTTTAGTTCCCTGCCTTCTGAAACCCCTCCTAGTGTCGCAAGTTTCCCTTACCGACCCCAGTGTCTACTCCCCGTTTCTATCTTAAAAAAGCCTGCAGTGCACCTACCCCCCTTTTCAATGGATTCGACAAATCTGAACTCCCTTTCCTCGAAAGTGCACCCCGTCCTTGCGGTAGAGGTGGTTACCCCGAAAAAGGTCCCAGCTGTCGAAAGGCCCAACCAAAGACTACTTTTATTTTCTAATACTGGACTTTACTAATCCGACAAAAAAATACACTAAAGAATGCCATTATGAAGAGTGAAGAAATATGCATGACCTCATATTTACTTAAACTCTTCGCCTTTTAATATTTTGCGAGAAAACATTTTAGATGAAACACATTAATAGAAGCGGATTTTCATTAGCTTTCCAGGGATATTTTTCGTTTTCTGAAATGGGAAATTTGAACCATGCATAAATTAGCGTTAACTAAAAAAATAACATCATCAATCGGATCAGCAAGTAAAAAAAGTGTTCCATGAATACAGTAGACTATGGCTTATCAGTATAAATGATAAAATGTTATCTTCGTTAATGTTTGTTTATAATATTATCAAATAAAAAACTGTAAAATACACTATAGAAATTTCATTATTAGACTCCGAAGAAATATGCATGAATTTATATGCATTAAACTCATCGCCATTTAATATTTTGCGTCAAGACTGATTACATGCAACATATCAAAAGTAGCGGAATTTTATTAGCTTTCCATTGATATATTTCGTTTTCTGATAAATGAATTAAAACCATGCATAAATTAGCGTTAAACTAAATATATAACATCATCAATCGGGGAATTTTCCCGATTATGATGTTATTATTTTAGTTAACGCTAATTTATGCATGGTTCTTATTTATTCATCAAAACTAAATATATCAATGGAAAGCTAATGAAATTCCGCTTCTATTAATATATATTTCATCTAAAATGTTTTCTCGCAAAATATTAAATGACGATGAGTTTAAGTGAATATTAATTCATGCATATTTTTTTCACTCTCTCATAATGGTATTTCTTTAGTGTATTTTACCCGTTTTTTATTTGATAATATTATGAAAAACATTTACGAAGATAACGGTATATCATATATACTGATAAACAATAGGAAGGGAAAAGGGAGTGATGTTCGAAAATGGCAGGAACCGCAAAACTGGCCTCCACTGGAAATAGCCCAAAATGAGTAGCAAGTCCAGTATAGAGTAGTCTTTGGCCCAACCATTAGCTTTGCAATGAAGTGCCAGCCGTCAATTCAAAACATAGCCCTGGAGTACCACAATCGTCAACATAGCGTCTTGGAAGGACACCACACACCACAGGAACCCACCCCCATCCCTAACCTTACCTACAGCTTCCTTGAACCGCCGTAGCAATTCCTCACTTCTTACACACTCAACATCGTTTCCCCCAGCACTCAGGCAGACGATGGGCTTTTTCCCTTTATCCGCCATGCACTCAACTATCTTATCACTAACATAACCTATCCCCTTCCCTGGGTAACTCACAGCTTCATGGGGCATCCCTTCCTTGTCCCCCCGAACCTGCTGTCCCAGATGCCTAACCTGACTGTCACCAACAAACCCAAAATTTTACCTTCGGGTGATGATGTACGTCTACCGTCCTTACCTCCTATCTTCCCCTTGCAGCCCTGAGAGTACCTGAAATGAGTTCGTGCACACAACATGGTCATTGTTTACCTTTTTCTCCTTTGGGCGTGCTCCAACGTGCTCAACCACCTGCATTCACCCATTCCTTGGTGACTTACTAGAGACCACTCCTTTAGTAGTAGCACGATCGAGGCACGTCTCCTCTGGTACCCCTCCCGGTACATCCCTCGCATGTGCCCCTCCACTCACTCCTCCTCCACACTTAAGAGATCGTATCTCTATCTCTTGCTTCCTCCCCAAAGCTTTTCAAATCGTTCACTTCACTTACGAAGTACCTTTTTAGGTCATCGATCGCCTCCAGAACAGACTTAAGCGCCCCACCACACCCTTCACTACACTCGACCCTTCTCTCTCCCTCAACCACACTCGCTTTTACCTTAGCCCCCTTCACTACTACCACACTACCACTCTCCACCACACTGTAGCACTCAGAGCCACTTCTCTACCCGCCTCGACCAAAACACTCGCGGCGCTAATCCCTTCTGCAGCTGACATCTTGATTCAGGTCTGACCTGACTAGACACACACCCACGCAGCTTGTTTTTGAGCACGTCCCCGCCTCAGCCAAGTCCATAAACCTCAAATAAATTTAAAAACTGTGTTTTCGTCATTCACTGGTAAAAAATCGAAAACAGCTATGGGTCTGAATTCACCAGGCTAAAGAGCCAAAATGACGAGGGAGCATTTGTGAATAAACAAAACTACACTGTTTTCTAAAATTTTTTTTCTATAAAATATTTTTTGAAAAAGTGGCCGAATCATCACCGCTCTCCTACGTTTCGAACTATCTCTATCCATTGCGTCAAGTTCTTCAATGCCTAATGCTGCCAGATCCTCTTCAATACACTGCCTCCATGTCTTCCTTGGCCTTCCCGGTGGATGGCTGTTATCCCCCCTCCTCCATAACAAAACCCGGAGACCTCTCACGAATGGAAGGTTTTGAGTGGAGAAAGGGAAAAAAGTTTTAAACCCGGGGAAAAGATTTCTGGATGACATAATATATCCGGGAACACTCTATGGGATGACATATGCCAAATACATCAAAACACAAATCCCAAAAAGTCTAGGGAATTACCTAATTTTTTCTGGAAAATTCTTAACCTAACCTAATGAAGCATTTTTGACGATTTTGAATGTCACCATCATTCTTAACACATGAACAGTATAAGAAAAGAGCACATCTAACCTCATACTCAATTACTGGTTGAAAATACCAAAAAACTGAAAAAAGTGGTAAAATATGTTGTTATCTTGGGGATCCTGGCACCAATTAGAATTATTACCATTAGTTTTATTGTTCGGCTATCGCGATTTCGGCTATCGCGCGCTTATAGCGGCACCAATAAGGTGCGATAGCGGAGGGTTGAGTGTACTACGTTAATACGTGAATACTGTTACACCGCGGAGGAATGTCCGTCTGTCTGTGTGTTTTTGTCGTGGTGTGTGTGGGGTAAGGAGTGAGGCGTTGTGTATGTCTGTGTGTACCTACTAGTGAGCGGCATGCGACCTTGGGGCACGAGGAGTTGCCGGCTAGGAGGGAGTGAGGCAGACGGGAGGAGACGCTGGCCTGGATAAGACGTATTGGATAGCTCATTCTTTGTAGCGCCCTTTGTGTATCTGCAGATGGATTAAGGAGAGTGTCAGTGTCTCGTATAAGTCAGTGCCTCGCATTAAGTCAGTACGCGTGTGTGTGTGCAATCTTGCGTAACCTCCAGTGTGTGTTAGAAACAACCATAGACAGTGTAACATATGAGTCTCTTTCCACCATCAGTACAGTGTATTGTGACCTCCGCCAATAAATTAGACTGTGTAATACAGTGTGATCAGTGTCCCAATTCCTCCGGGTGTATGATAAAGGTGCCATCAGCGGTGAGATAAGCTACTCGCCTCAGGTATTTTCTGCCGAACCTCCGTCAGGAGTAAAGGCTGGTTCACACTGAGGTTTTTTCGGCATTTTTTGTCGACAGAGAAGTCGGTCTCTTGCGGGCTAGTGCGGAGATACGTTTCACACGCGCAATTCGTTTCGGTCGACAAATCTTCTTCTTCTTCTTCTTCTTGTGACCTTTTCTGCTTTTAGTATCGCTTTATTGGTCGTCTGTCAAGCTCGTGCTCAAGCTTGTTGTTGTTCCCGCGTCCCCGCCATCACAATGTATTGTACATTCTTCAACCATGAATCGTCGCACCCGTACCCGATGTACTCTCATTGCTGCTGCACTAGCCCTAGCGTTGGATGATGAAGAGCCATCACGCGTCTGGACTCGCCCCATGGATAGCCAGAAGGCGCGAAGAAAGTGTCTACCATAGGTTACATGAGAGAGCTGAGTCTGGAAGATCCGCTAACGTTGAACGAGTGGATTAGACTGGACAAGGCTCAGTATCAATACCTGCTACGGCTTGTGACCCCCCTAATTGAAAAACAAGACACACGCATGAGATTGCTGTGACTGTGGAGAACGTCTCATGATTACCTTGAGATACTTGGCCTCAGGTAGGTGCTGTTTCCTTGAAGAAACCTGTCAATAAAAATGTGGTAAATATGCAGTTTCAACCATACTCTCCTAGGGCCATATTCAAGAATTTTTTCTCCACCCGTTGTATCGGTTTTTGGTATACAAGAATCAAATACGACGCAACGCGTCGAGCTCATAGGGTGGAGGTTTGAGTCAGCTGATTGGCGACAACTTGCACATCCCACCTCCACGCCGCTCTCCACTTATTCCATCGTATTTCTTCCCAGACCATTACAGGAGAGTTTTCAACACAACCGAGAGTGACAGCCATACACTGTGAATGCACATGTGTCATCATTAAGGTAAAATCAGTCCAGGAGGCCTTATATAGGTGTGTGAACTTGTGAGAAAGCCAGGCGGCGGCGGGAGAATGGAGGTGGCCATTGTGTGGAGCAGTGGTGGCGGGCCGTTCAAATGTACTCGCACGCATCACTCAGGCCCAATTTTTTCTGCCCCAACGCCTCAGACAAGTGGCGAACACTAACTTAGCTATTATTTTAATGTCAGAAATGATAAATTTCACTAGTAAAATGTATTAGATATGTATAAAACAGTCAAAAATACTGATGCCGCTTTGGCTCGCTTGTCTTGGTACACCTGTCAAATATCCACCAGTCGGGGCAGTTCTTGTAGATAAGACCAGTGGAGGTACGACGGTGGAAAATCTCCACCGGCCGGGATTTGACGAGCATTCTTGAATATAGCCCCTAGTATAGCTGGGGGAGCTGCGCCCCCTAGACCCCCCTGCTAGTTATCTAACCTAACCTGGGCATTGATTACGTAACCTAACCTCATTGGGGGCGGGTTCGCCCCCCAGACCCTCCATGTGTATTTGAATTTGGCGCCGAAATTCTCGACAAGTCGTCGATAAAAGACCGAGTGAGCGGTGTGTGATTTTTTTTAAAAACCTATTGCAATCATGACACCAGCCCCCAGACCCAGACCGCCTTCTCGGTCGATAAAATGCCGAAAAAAACTCAGTGTGAACCACCATTAAGTGTTTACGTGAAGCGCCCTTGGTGTGATAAGAAAGGTGAGTGCCCTGCGTTACAATACTATCAACACAAGAGGGTCGTAAAGAGGAGAGATGCATTGGAGGATGAATCACAACCAGCATTCATCGAACTTTATGGCAAAGAATAATTTGTATATAAGGAAACATAGATGTAGGTAGGCTACGTACACACATGTCCATGAAAGCATTAAACATACTCGACGCACATCGTGAAATGACTGTGTAGCAAACAAATATTCAAATGACATATTCATAGCGCCCTAAACATTTCAGTTTGATATCAAGTCCATCTATAAGCTAAAAAAACGATGCTAGGCTATTCTAAGAGCTCAAAACAATTATATATCGATGTGTAATACTGACAATCACGCTATTACTCTTTGCTGTGCCTTCAATAATGTGAACCTTAACGATATTCCTTTGTCAGAGGTAATGAAGTGTACGACACTTTTACTCTCAGCAACATTTAGAAAGTGCTTTGGCAGCGCTACAATTGTATTTTGTGATGACAAGCAGGGGCGGAGCTTAAAAGAGTAAAATTTTACACCATTTTGCCGGTACAAAATACGCCTTTAT
Organism: Chionoecetes opilio; assembly: GCA_016584305.1. Classification (NCBI taxonomy): domain Eukaryota; kingdom Metazoa; phylum Arthropoda; class Malacostraca; order Decapoda; family Majidae; genus Chionoecetes; species Chionoecetes opilio. The sequence goes on from JACEEZ010002229.1 coordinate 45,042, forward strand.
ATATATATAATTATATATATATATATATATTATATATATAATATATATATATATATATATATATAATATATATATATATATATATATATATATATATATATATATATATATATATATATATATATATAATATAATATATATATAATATATATATATATATATAATATATATAAAATATATATATATATATATAATATAATATATATATATATATATATATATATTTATATATATATATATATATATATATATAATATATATATATATATATATAATATTATATATATATATATATATATATATATATATATATATATATACAGTGCGGACGTAAATATTTGCCGCGTTGGTCCTATGCCTAACGCGTCAGAACACATTCAATAACAATTATGAAGGATGGCTCCTTACTTTGAATTTTTTACTTGGACGGCATCCCACTACGTCTAATGTCAATTAGGCATACCGTAAATGGCGGCGTATAAGTTGACCGGGCGTACAAGTCGACCCCAAGATTATTAGCTCAAGATTACGGGTTAGGCCTATACTTGCCGATAAGTCGACCACAAAAATACGGTAGGCTACTGGTAGCCAAAGCTTGAATGTGGATTGGCTACGGTACAGTATACGGTAACCTGTCGCAAAAAAACATAACATCACACCCCTTATATGAAGATATGAATTTTGCTATATAGCACCATAGAGCACCCAAGTACTCAGATAGATTACCAATAGAGTTACCAAATAGCAACTCATATATCCTCTGTTTCTCTTGAAAACACCCGGAGTCCCCTGATAGTACCGCTACAATACTGTATATTACCTCAACCCATTGGCTATCGCGCCATTCGGCTATCGCGCTTTAACGGCTATCACGCATCCCTAAATGTACCTCACCCTTGGCTATAGCGCATCCCGCTGTCGCTTTCACGAAGCTATCATGCATCCTTTTTTTTTCTTTTTTCTTTTTCTTTTTCTTTTTACTAGCGTCTGTTAGGCATAACCTCCGGGGCTTTGCAATTGGTAGGGGCCCGTGGAGGCTCAACATGAGGACTGTGATCGTTGGCTCCCGCCTCTATGACACGAGCATGCTTTTTAAGTGGCGCCTGTGTTAGAGAGGCTCATGCCGCCCCCCTGTGTCCCTTCTATGCCTCGCCGTCTAGTATAGAATTATGGGCATCAATGTTGGGTGTTTCTTACGTCCACTTGGAACGATTGCTGAAAAAGCTCGAGCTTGCCACTTCAGACACTAACCATGTCTTTCATTTTCACGGGAGCCACGCCTCCCTTAAAATATACTGTAGCTACCTCACCTTCATTATCACTACTAAAGTTTTACGGCTATCACACCTTGTATATCTGCACAAACATGTTTATTACGCCCCAACCTGTCTATCACACTGTGGAAATTATCCATAAACCCCCTCTCATATTAGTAGAGTGGTGGTTTTGTTTCCCCTCCCCCCCCTTGTGCGTAGAAGTATTTTCCGCTCGTGATAGGGATTGTAATAGGATGTATATATATAAATTAAATGTAATGGGTTAATATTAAGGTAATTTTAAGTAATGGATTAGTACTGTGGATAGGATAAATTAATAGTCCCGGGGGTTAATAACCATTGCACTGTAATAATTAGCACCTTAATTTGGAGCGCGTCATTGGTTGTCGCCCTAAAGCACTAAGCCCCTAAGATTTCTGTACGTGGCTATAGGTAGGGTGGCGAGCGCTGCCGACCGCCCACAGGGAGAATCAGTACCTCCAGCCCGCCCTCCGTGAGGATAACAGCAATCCTTATACGTGCCTTGCTTGTGTACAAGTACAGTACACCCAGACCCCTGTCCGAGTTAATACTCTCTCTGATTTTAATATGAAGGAGTGTTTGTACAACTTTAATTTGTCATATAGTGATAAAAACAATAGGACATGTGTTTTAAAATACACACCTGATGATAGCCCGTGCGTCCCAGTACTTGGTGTGAAAACCCTTTCTGACGCTGTAAAACGAAGCAGCTCGCCTTCCGGCCCACCGCTTCTGTATTTTTCACGAGCGGTCCCTGAACACGGGCGACCACATCGGACTCATGACGACCATTGCAATATTGATCCAAAACCTACCGCCGTAAATGTCCCAACCCACTATCCACCGATAAGTATCCTAGTTAGTTTAATTGGCTGGATGATGTGTCGGGAGATAGACATGGGTTTTGATTGTTAGGTAAGAAACTCAGATTACATGTATGTGACACAAAGTCCCACAAATTGGTGCCCCGAGTAGAGGAATATTGATGATTCATGTGATTCAAGGTGGTCGTTAAGTGAGGTAATTATGACTACCACAACCGCTGTTTTATGAGGCTGGAGGCGGGGTTTTTCGAAGCGTCAAGAATCCTCAGCGTTTCAACTACCATATGCATCACGCTGTGGTAGTAGATAGCAATCAGAGGTTTACATACTAGTTAGTTGTAATAACTAAAGTGGGGGTTGGCCATAGGCTGGCTATGCCGCCTTGTTTAGGCACAGCCAAACAGCGCTTCCCCCGCCTTATGATATAGATTAATTATCAACTACAATGTTTTTTAGTAACGTAATCTTGCATTTAATATTTCATTTGAGTTAGTCAATTAAAATCATAGATACGGAAGGGACTAATCCATTAGCTGCTTAAATTAGGTTGGCTGACACGATTATATAATACGTGTACGAAGACACTGGGACTAATCCCTTATAGACTATATAGTTTTAAACTCAGGTCTGCTAAGGCCTAAAAACTAATGGGAACAATATGAACGGCTAACTGCATATCTGAAGTAAATTAAGATAAGCTGGGGTTTAAAGAAATTATTCAGTTATGTGTTATCAATCATTGAACAACGAATGGCAAAGATATCTCGATAACGTAATTGATATGAGGATTACTGGAGTGGTGCCTCAATATTCTCTACAGCTGAAGCTTCTTTAAAACCAAAGTTTGCTAAGGATTACGCAAGAACCCCCCCACAGGGAGATTCACGGCGATTATTAGCCGGAGGGTAATCACTATATCAGCCCCCTCAGAGTAAAGATCCCTCGTTAGTGGGTAGTTAATCTGCGCCTGGTTACGGCAAATCAAACATCCCTTGTAATAAGATTCAAACTTCTCAGCCTAACCAGTAAACCACTTAGACCTACTCAAATAATAGATACAATCCCTTACATCGGGGCGCTTCTAGTGAGTAACTAATACTAAATTGTGTCTTATGTGAATGGGAACATAAGCCCTCCCACAGGTAATATCTATTCAGATTGTTCACGAGAGATTGAAAGGTTAATGCGCCTTGGTAATTTCCTAACCTTCTCCGTGGTAAAAACATGCTTCAAATTCATGCCCTATACTCTTAAAGTAATTGTCGGTAATGTAAACAATCTGTTTCATAACATCGCTCTTTTCCTAACAGTGATAACAACTCAGACCCTACAGTATTTAAAATGGCACACTAATAAGAGTAGTTCAGCAGCTGTTCAACTGCCGAGTTGACGGTGTGCCATAATGGTAATGCAGTCATTGTAAAGACAATGTTTTGACAGTGGTGCAAAAGATCCGCATAGCAGAGAGATAGTTGAAATTATTACCACTACCCATAATTAATAAAGTGAACATAGCCTATCAAGGTTTTGCTCGCCAATAATGAGGCTCAAACCTATGATATAGTTTTCAACCCCTAGTCCAATTGGGAAATATACATGAGTGGTAGCTGCTGTAGTATAAATATATTGGTTTATTTTAAAACTGTTATGTACTTAGGACAACAGCTGACATGCGAGGGATAATGTGTTAAACTAGTTAGTAATACCTTCAAAGACGTTGGTGGACCTTTCCAATTAATAATAGGGCCGATTAATTTTGGGCGTTACTAAGGAAGTCATCAAAATACACAACGTCTCATGTCACGTAGTTCTGGGTGGTAAGTAATAATGGGACACTCCCACATACCCATACGTCGAAACCGGAGAGTATTCCTAGTCCATGCACAACCCCTATTAATTACCAGAAAGGAACCACTTTCTTAACCACACCATAGTGAGGTTTTAGAGGAAAGTGTATTCCCAGTTTCATAATAAATATATTGCCTATGAAAAATCTAATAATAATGTGTCGCGAGGAAGATAGCAACCTCAATTGAATACAGGATTATGGTTTAAGGCCCTACCTGGCTAAAGAGTGTAATAATACTCCCTAATATGGTTTTTTTCACTTTCAGACATATCTGAAGATTAATTAAGGGAACCTGCATTGATCCCAGATCCACTGGTGATAGACATAGAAAGTTTTTCCTATTGAGCAATACCCCCTGCAGGTTTTAATACTCCCGCAGGGTTAATATTCCTCCCTGCACTAGGTTAAATAAAAGGGACAGCTCTGATCCTTTGAAGTTTTGTATCAGAAAAATACAGAAGCAGGTATTTTCCTGAGGAATATCAGCTATTGGCTTCAGCAGCCCCCTAGGAAACAAATTGACGCATATTGGGTCTGTTCTTTGATCATGAGGGTATTAGTGTCGAGTCGAAATTTCAAGCTGCGTCCTTTCAATAAAACCTGCCTCCATACTTAAATTCCCAAACGCCATCATCTTACTAAATTGGTGGTGGAAGAAAATCATACGAAACTCATTACATGCTGAATGGCTACAAGATTTAGCCGATATCAGGTGTAATTTTTGGATAAATCATGTAGACAGGCAGTCAATATTACCTCAATCTCTCATTAAATATAATAATCTGAGGTGTAGACTAGTCTCCCTATCTAGGTCCCCCTGAACTTCCCGCTGAGAATGAGCGTTAAAAACCATTTGAGGTCAATGGTGAGGACTATACTGGGGCTACTATAACATCAGGAGATCACTCTCCCCCCGATCACAGTATATGTCACATATTCACTGGACCTCTATCAGAGCTGTTAATTTTTAAAATAGCTAAAGACCCACATGTGCCGAAACCACTATTGGAAATGTTCCGGCCGCTCTGTGGCCTGGGGTGATGTCAGCATAAGCGGTACTTCAGTTTCCGCAATGTCCCCCCAGTGGGGACATTATCCATAAACCACCCTCTCATCATTAGTAGAGTGTTGGTTTTGTTTCCCCCCTTCCCCCCCCCCTTGTGGAGTTGAAGTATTTTCCGCTCGTGATAAGTGGTGTATAGGGATGTATATATATAATTTATGGTAATGGGTAATAATTAAGGTAATTTAAGTAAATGATTATTACTGGGATAGGATAAATTAATATTCCCGTGGTGTAATAAACATTGCCTTAATAATTAGCACCTTAATTGGGCGCGGTCATTGGTTTGTCGCCCATACACTAGCCACTAAATTCTGTACGTGGCTATAGGTGGGTGGCGATCGCTGCCGACCGCCCCAATGACGAATTCAGTACTCTCCAGCCCTCCGTGAGGAATAACATCAATCTAATATACGTGGCTTGCTTGTGTACAGTACAGTAAAACACCCAGACCCTCCGTCGATTAATATCTCTTCCTGATTAATATGAAGAGATTTTGTACATACTTTAATGTTGTCATATAGTGAGAAACAATAGGAAACATGTGTTAAAATACAACACACTGATGATAGCCCGTGCGTCAATAACTTTGTGTGATCACCATTGACGCCCACGATTACGCCTCCACCTCGCTCTTGTCATTCACTGGCCGGCCTCGATCCCGGCGACCACATCGGATCACAAGATCATTGCAAATATTGATCAAAACCTACCGCCGTAATTCAACCCACTATCACCGATAAGTATCCTAGTTGGTTTAATTATCTTGGGATATGTTTCGGGTGATAGCCTGGGTTTGATTGAATAGGTAAGAAACTCAGATTAATTGTATGTGATATAAATTCCACACGCACTATAGTTTGCTGTAATAGCCATTCTTGCTGGAATGGTGTCAATATTGATGTCAGAGGTGCATACACAAAGTTTTAGAGTTACTAAACCAAAAACAATCCTGATTTAACTCCTTATATTTGACTGCTAAGCAACTAAAATTGTATTCACAAAACCTTTTTTTTAGTTTTAAGAACTAAGAAAAGTACTGGTAAGGCCTAGTTAACAGTAACTAGTTACTGTTAAGGCCTAAATGTGCCGGGGAGCACCATTACTAGAGCATATTGATATAGTAACTGTCTCCCTATACCGTCTTCTGTTAACCCACCGGAGAGAGAGCGCACGCCACCGCACGGGGAGTAAGCGACGTCCAATATACATAGCCGCTTCAGCCACATGCCGTTAAACACTACAATAGTACGTTTAATGTGAAAAACAGAGACAATAAGGGATGTTTATGTCCATGGTTATATTCCGGTTCTGTATGTGTAGTGGGCATTGTCTAATGAATGTACTATTCTGTTTATTCCAGCCGTCCAGCATTGTCCTCATGGAATAAACCTCATGACACGATAAAGGTTTTGAATACCTATTTATGTTCACGACTATGCGGCCTGGCTGTGAAACCTTACCACCTGACCCAGCTGTATCCACTGCTTTACACTGCTACAAGCAAACCATAGCCTGCGTCAGTTGCCCTGTGACTGGATGCAAGTTTACAACGGAAGACCTGGATGCAGTAATCGTGGTACCACTCCTACAGTGCAGCTCCACAGCAGAATACAAACACCCCACCAAAAACGGTCAAGTAGAGAAAGTCAAGAGGCCCACAATATCCATCTGGCGGATCAGTGAGGCATGGTCTTACTTTTTGACTGGATTGAAGGAGTTGTTCGCCTACGAAGGTCACGGACAGGAAAAGATCATAACAGCTGCTAGAATGCTGTGAAGATGGCTTACGTAGATACCTGACCAGATCCGCTGTCACAAGTCTGAGCATAGGCAACAGATAAGTCTGTGCTTGCAGCTATGAAA
>JACEEZ010002231.1:0-5000 GCA_016584305.1 Chionoecetes opilio
TTTTCTCTCCCTCTCCCTACCCCCTTTTTCCCTCCCCTCCTTCCCCCCTCCCCTTTCCTCTCCCCCTCTTTTTTCTCTCTTTATCTCTTTATCTCTCTTTCCTCTCTCCCCTCCCCTCTCTCTCTCCCCTCCTCTCCCTCTTGCTCCCCCCTCATCCTCTCTCTCCTCTTCTCTTCTCTCTCTCTTCTCTCTCTCTCTCTCTCCTCCTTCTCTCTCTTCTCTCTTCTCCCCCCTCCATCTCTTCCCCCTTCTCTCTCTCTCTCTCTCTCTCTCTCCTCTCTCCTCCCTCTCTCTCTCCTTCTCTCTCTCTCTCCGTCTCTCTCTCTCCTCTCTCTCCCTCCCCCTCACCCTCTCTCTCTCTCTCTCTTTTTCTCTCATCCTCTCCTTCCCTCCTCTATCTCTTTCTCTTTATCTCTCTACCGCCAGTGTGGCGCGCTTGGTAGAGTCGTGGCCCAGCGTGGTAGAGTCCCTGCATTCGGTCAGCGGTTCGAGTCCCCAAGTTCTTCCTGGCGTGGGTGGCGCTTTGTATGTCAAACCTTTTAGTTGGTAATTGCAAAGTGTGTAGATAGGACCAAAGTATCTTATCTAATCTTTATCCCTCTCCTTCCCTCTCTCTCTCTCTCTCTCTCTCTCTCTCTCGCCTTCTCTCTCTCTCTCTCTCTCTCTCTCTCTCTCTCTCTCTCTCTCTCTCCTCCTCTCCTCTCTCCTCCCCTGCTCTTCTCTCTTCTCTCTCTTCTCCTCTTTTTCTCTCTCCCCTCTCTTCTTTCATCTCTCTCTCTCTCTCTCCTCTCTCTCTCTCTCTCTCTCTCTCTCTCTCTCTCTCTGGGCAGTAAGCTTACGTGTATTGCATTGTATGTTATCACCCACTTCCAAATTATAATAAAAAATTTTCAAGGTGAGCGGAGAGAGCATGGGATTAATGGGGTGAGGAATGGGGGCTGCCCAAAGCAGCGACTGAGAGCAGCAGCGGTAAGTGAGTAGACGTCTGTTCTGAGCGGCTAGGTGTGAGGGACTGAGAGTAAGAGATAGCTCGAGCTCGTCAATGTACCGGGTTGGGTTAGACTGACGTCACTGCGCTGGAATGTCAAAACTCGCCCATTCGGCTGGCCGACCCTATGACCCTGAGCAGGAGTACGATCGAGCCACTTTGCGAACCCATTTCAATCACACACAAACGCGCTAGCTGATGTACACAAAATACAATAACGTAAAGTGCGGTGAAGGTTGCCGAGTGTATTATTTTATCTACACACAGCACATCTAAAAGTCTACACATCTACATTTACACGTTCTGAAATGCTTATATCCATCACATATCATCTTTTTTTTTTATCTTTGACATGTCTCTCTTCCTATCCAATTACTTTTGTTTTTCTTGTCCGAGTGATTACTTTTATCTACACACATTTTCTAAATGCTTCTCTCGCTCCTTGAAAACACATCCTATTTTTATACCACATTAGTGAGATAATTACAATCCATCATTCTTTTAATATCTCTGTCTTTTGCTTTATATCTTTTTTTTTATCATTATTCTATCAGACCAAATAATCATAGTAGTCATAATTTACCACAAAAAGAAGCTTATATCCATTATAATATATAATATTGTCTTTCTTCTTCGCAAGCCTCGCTTCCAATCTATTTTTTTTATTTTTTTTTATTTCATATTTTTGTTCGTGATTAATTAAAGAAAGAAAAAGAAAATTTAAGACAGTTATAGAAGAAAATGTTTTGACTTTTACTTTTTGAACTTATTTAAGGGCAAGCAGAAAATTAGTTTAAAGGGAGAGAGAGAGAAAAGGGGAGAGAGAGAGAGAGAAAGAAAAAAAGGGGAGAGAGAGAGAAGGAGAGAGAGAGGGGAGAGAGAGAAAAAGAAAAGGGATAAATTAATCTCTCTCTCCTCTCTCCACCCCTCCTTCCCCCTCCCTTCCTCCTTTCCCTCCCCCCTTCCTTCTCTTCATCAACACCCCCAACACATCACCACCCCCGTCAAAAAAAACTTTTTTTCATTTGTTAACTCATATTACCGCATTTTTAACCATTCATCCGGGAACCCAGTTTAGGGGGGATAATTTTCAACACGCAACCTTAAATTATTTGATTGTTTGTGTACGTAAAAGAGCGGTTACTGAGGTCTGAAGGTGGGGGGAGGGAGGTAAATAGGAAAAGGTAAGGTAATAGGGAAAAAAAAGCTGGGGGCACTGTTTTTAGTGTAATTACCCAGGGAGCCGACCCGTTTTTTCCAAAAAATTCCCCCCCGGTTGCTTAAAAGGTTGGCTTATGCAAATCCATTAAGGTGTCTGGGAAAACACGTTTTAGGGGCCCAAAACCCCGGGAAAAAAGGGGTTTGAAAATTTTGGGGAGGTCAAAAATAATTACCTCTTAGGTTCGAAAATCGAGCTTATTCCCTTTACCTTTACTACTCCTTTTAAAGCAAAAGATTGCTTAAATTTCCCTTTTTTTGAACAAACTAAGAATTATTGGGGAATATTTGGTTTTTAGTGTTTTAGGTCTGACAAGTAACCAAAATTATAAATCAAACTTTTTTTATTCTTTTTAGTGTAAAATAAACATCGAAGAAAACATTACATTTCGTATATGATTATATGTGAAAGTTAGCTTATAAAAAACCAATAAAATTTTTGGTTTGTACAACATTTCATAAATTATTAAAAAATGTCAGAATAATTATAATCTGACAGGAAAGAAAGTACTTTAAACGTCAATATCAGAGTCACGCGTCTGCATCTAGTGTAACAACCCATTTTAAAAACGATAAATTTTTTTTGATCCCGGGCAACGGCAACCAATGTACCCGGAATTTTTTTTTTGGGGCAGGAACAGTTTCTGTTGCAGCCCTTTCGCAGCCACACAGATATTCGGGGACATTTGATCCCCATGCGGGAAAGGGGGATGGAACTGGCAAAAGCTTTTTTTCTACTAGTGCCCCAGAAAAAATTATAAATGTTCCAAATTTGGTTGGGGGAATAGCGCTTTTTTTGGTAAAGTATTGTAGCCAGTGCTTCCTTTTAAATTTGAAACAGAAAGCTCTTCATTGGGGGGTAAAATTTTTTTCAAAAGTGTGGATTTTATTGTTAAAAAATTTTGTATCCTAAGTCTTCAGTGCGACCTTTTAAAAGTCATATCCTTCTTTTTTACACACTACCGCAGTTTTCTGGTTTGCTGGAGACGTTGTCGTTACGGTCCCTTAAAAATTTCAATTTTTCTCCAAATTCCTCAAAAGCTGGAATTTCTACCTCTTTGCGCACCTCAGCATGTTTTTTTTATGGGGAAAAAAGGGGAAGGGGTGAGTAAAGTCCACTCACGCTGTGATAAGGGAAGGGATCGCACGTGGGGGCCCAAATACCTCCATCTGATGGATCGGAGGTAGCTGGTTTGTTGGTGGCACCCACTTTTCGGCAGTTTTTTAAAGGAGTTAGAATTTAAAGTACACAAGAAACGAGAATCTGTGTCATTTGCAAAAATGACTAAAACTTTCAGATCCCTTTTTCTGAAAGCTGTAGAGGAAATAGTATAATTCTGGTGTCGTTTCATTCTGGATGAGCAGCCGCAACTTCATTCACGTCCCTTTTTAAACCCAAAAACCCTTTTTTTTACTTCTTGGCCCCCAACCTATACCTAGGCACTACCCTTCCTGGGTAAGGCTTTTTGAACCAATGATATTTCCTTTCATCCTGGCTCCATTTCGCCAAAAATTTTCAAAAGTGCTTCTTTTTTGGGCAGAAATTGGGAAAAATCTTGGGGAGCAGGGGAATTATTTTTTCACTGCTTCAAAAGATTTTGCTTTTTCTGATTGGCAACCTGTTTTGGTGTTGTGAAGTTTGAGTTTTGTCTGTGTCATATGGTCACGTCGAAATGGTTTGGGGCTGTCCCTTAGGAATACTTCAAAAAGTTTGGGGTATCTCTTTGAAATTGCTCCAAAGTCTTACCTTATGGAATGCCATTTGGCGTACTGAAAACTTAAAGACTACAATTACAGCTGTTTTGAGTTTATCCTGTGGGGATAAGAAAACTGGGGGCCCGGGTTTTTTCCCCCTTTTCAATGTTTTAATCAATGGGATTTGGGTTTTCCCCCCTCTTCACGACCCTTTTCATTAACGTGATGGAGGAAAATTGGTGCTTATGCGCCCATAAAGTTGATGATGTCAACCTCACCCCCCGGCAGCTATTGGTCAGGGTAGCAGAGCATCACCTCATCATCTTTCCGTGGTAGTAGAAGGGTTTTTGCTTTTTGGTAGTGATATTTTTGGTGTGGAAAGTCTTCAGCTTACCCCTTTGGTTGCTTTTTTCTGACATCAATAGAATCAGCGGAGCTTCAACCCTAGCTTTTTCCCTTTTTCTACCCCCCCTATATACAAAACGAAAGATAAAAAAAACGATAAAAAAGCAGCCAGCCCAACAAAAACATTTTTTTCATCTGTTCCAAAGAACTTCAGGTTTGATAAAAAGGACCAACATTATAAGGATTGTTTTTTGCATTAACTCAAAAAGCTTTATTCCTTTTAAACCCTTCAATCACATCTCAGCACCCGAAAAAAAAGAACCCCCACTATTTCTTTTTATTTTTTTTCCCTCCTGGCTCGGCCCTAAACCCGTAAAAAAAAAAAGCGCATGCTGTAACACCCCAACCACCACATAGCACAAACAGAAGTATAGAAAAATAAAATAAAGAATGCCAAATTTAACAACTACATTTTTATTTCTGTTTCCCAAAGCTTTCATAAATAATCAAAATTTCCTATATTGAATTTCAGCGTAAATCAAAGCATTGCCACGAAGCTCACAGCACCCTAGAAACACTGAAAAATACGAAAAAACATGCTCGAAACATCATTGCGAGAACATCCTACTAAGGTCAGAGTTTGCCGTGTGGCTGGAATTCTCGATTTTTTTTTTGGCTGGTAAAAAATTTTTCCCGCAAATTTTTCGAAAGGTTTACCTCTAGATCAATCATAGGTTTTGTAGATTGGGTTTTT
>JACEEZ010002231.1:10000-17500 GCA_016584305.1 Chionoecetes opilio
AGAAATGCCATTATGAGACTTTCAAGAAATATGCCTGAACTTAAACTCTTCGCATTTTAATATTTTGCGAAAAACTTTTTACATGGAGAATGTCAATACAAGAGGAATTTAATTAGCTTTCCATTGATATATTTCCTTTTCTGATAAATGAATTAGCAGCATGCATAAATTAGCGTTAACTAAGTAAATAACATCATGAAATCGGGTATCTTTTCCCGATTGATGAGGTTATTTATTTAGTTAACGTTAATTAATGTATGGTTCTAATTCCTTTATCAGAAAAGGAAATATATCAATGGAAAGCTAATGCAATTACGCTTCTATTGAATTTCTCCATGTAAATTTTTTTTACACAAAATATTAAATGGCGAAGAGTTTAAGTTAAGGCATATTTCTTTGAAAGTCTCATAATGGCATTTCTTTTGTGTGTTTTACGGTTTTTTATCTGATAATATTATAGAACAAACATTTTCAAAGATTACAGTATATATTTTATACCGATAAATATATTTTAGGTAGGAAATTATCCGATTTCATGATTTTTAATATTTAGTTAACGCTAATTTATGCATGCTGCTAATTCATTTATGACTAAACGAAATATATCAATGGAAAGCTAATTAAATTCCGCTTCTATTGATATTCTCCATGTAAAACGTTTACGAGCAAAATATTAAAAGGCGAAGAGTTTAAGTGAATATTAAGTTCATGCATATTTCTTGCAAGTCTCATAATGGCATTTTTTTGTGTGTTTTACGATTTTTTATTTGATAATATTATAGAACAAACATTTTCGAAGATAACTGTTTATCTTTTATACTGATAAACATTATATTCGGTAGGTAAACTTGTACGGGGCACGGAGCGGGTGGGGATCTACATGGTGTGACGTCACGGGCGATGCATCAGGCCTTGTCATCTCGGTGGCCACGCTCTACCTCCTTTCATTTATTTTCCCCTTACCTTATAATATATATTTTTTGGGGCAAATGATGAAATTTCACTACTGTTATTCCCTTCCTTTAGGACCTAGGTCGACACTCCCGTATATATATATTTTTAATATTTTATATTTTTTTAGTGTTATTAGTTTTTAATCGTCTCTCGGCCCTAAAATATTCAAGGGTGACTGCATTAAAAAGTCTCTCGGTACATTAGGTCCTCTAGACGCTCTAATGATTCATAGTTATATTAATAACAATTTTTTTCATAGCGTTTTCTTTAAAAGAATTTTTTTGGTAGATATAACGTGATATGAGGTGGTTTTTTTTACATTTTTGTTTCGACTTTTTTTTTCTTCGTCCTTCCTATGTCTTCTATATTTGTTTCTGCCTCATCTTCCCTGTCGATTAATGGGCCCCAGATATAACTACGTCACGGTTTGTTTACATCGGTGCATTGTGGGGATAAGGCGGGGTCGCCGCGGGTGGACCTACGAAGGGAAAACTACGGCGATGGAAGAATTTCGAGTTATTTTGCGCGAAATTGATATTCCAGGTGCTATATTACTGTGCTCTGTTCTCGCTGACAACACTATAGAGAAGACCTGACGTAATGGCTGATGTGCAGAGGCTTCTAAACCAAGAAAACAGAGTCATAACAGAGCCTCGTCAAAAGGTAAGCAACTGGTAGGTACGTAATGTGTCCCTACCACTTGCTTACTTCTTAATGAGACTCTGCTGTGACTGTTTTCCTGGTTTAGAAGCCTCTGCACATCAACCATCACCTCAGGTCTTCTCTAGTGTTGTCAGCGAGCACGGAAATATAGCACCTGGAATATCAATTTCGCCCAAAACAACTCAAATTTTTTTCAGCGTCGTAATCTTCTCTTTGTAGGCTGTACATATTCATGGTTATGATAGTATTAAAATACCTTATTAATTGAGTTCCTTTTGTTGTCTTTGATGTAGTAGTGCTACATCATGGTTTAAGTGTTACTTGACGAGCCAATGAATACTCTTGAGTCTATACCAACATCACCAACCTTTGCTTTGATTTATCTTATTACTCATCCATAAACAAGTTGCATAACCACGGTGACATTACCCATCCTTGCCTCATGATACCTGCATGGTACTGTCGTCTACCGATATTTTTGTCCCTACACAAATCGGGAAGCTCGCCGACAGTAATGGTTAGGTTGGTATCCGGTCATTTCGCCATACCATAGTCATTTCGCCCACAGGTCATTTCGCTCACACTATGGAGTCATTTCGCCCACACTATGGAGTCTATAGGAGCTAGGAGGTTAGGTTATATTTGTTTAGTGTGTCGAGAACCCCCAACCCCCCGCTAGGAGGTTAGGTTAGATTTCTTTAGGTTAGGTTAGGGTAGGTTAGATTAGGGTAGTTTAGGTAGATTTGGTTAGGTTAGGTTAGGTTAGATTAGATTTGGTTAGGTTAGGATAGGTTAGATTTGGTTAGGTTAGCTTAGGTTAGATTGGTTAGGTTAGGTTATCGGTGGGTCAAGCCCCCTGCTAGTGTAGGTTAATTTTTGGTTAGGTTAGGTTTATTTTGGTTAGGCAATTTCGTCATTTCGCCCACAAGACATTTCGTCCACATGTAAGTCAATGCGCCCACATATAAGTCAATTCGCCACTCTAAAGTCAATTCGCCACACGATCCATGTCACGGAGTCATGTAACTATAGCTTCCTCTGGCAGAAATGGAATGAACCACCAGTAACCTTGGGCGAAATGACGGTAAAATTCTAGTGTTTGCCCATACTCTCCCACTTCCCCAAACAAGTTTGGGGACCTGTGGGAATGCGGGGTTTTCGGGTGGGGAACAAATTATTCGTCGGAAAACACGTAATTAAAGAGTTGTGTAGGGGGTAAAATTCCACTAGATCTAGGGTAATTTCCTTATATCTAGAGAAAATGCGTAACCAAAATAAAACCTAACCTAACCAAAATATAACCTACCCTAGCAGGGGGCATGACCCACCGATAACCTAACCTAACCAAATCTAACTATCCTAACCTAACCAAATCTAATCTAACCTAACCTAACCAAATCTAATAGGTTATATTTGGTTAGGTTAGGTTAGCTTAGGTTAGATTTGGTTAGGTTAGGTTATCGGTGGGTCAAGCCCCCTGCTAGGGTAGGTTAATTTAGGTTAGGTTAGGTTTATTGTGGTTAGGCAGTTTTCTCTAGATATAAGGAAATTACCCTAGATCTAGGAAAATTTACCCCCCCTACACAACTCTTTAATTACGTGTTTCCGACGCATAATTTGTTCCCACCCGAAAACCCCGCACTCCCACAGGTCCCCAAACTTGTTGGGGGAAGTGGGAGAGTATGGGCAAACACTAGAATTTTACCGTCATTTCGCCCAAGTGGTTCATTCCATTTCTGCCAGAGGAAGATATAGTTACATGACTCCGTGACATGGATCGTGTGGGAGAATTGACTCTTATATGTGGGCGAATTGACTTACATGTGGACGAAATGTCTTGTGGGCGAAAGACGAAAATTGCCTAACCAAAATAAACCTAACCTAACCAAAATTAACCTACCCTAGCAGGGGCGTTGACCCACCGATATGATAACCTAGCCAAACCAAATTTAACCTATCCTAACCTAAACCATATCTACTAACCTAACCAAATCTAACCTAAAACTACCCAAATCTAACCTACCCTAACCTAAAGAAATCTAACCTAACCTCCTAGCGGGGGGTTGGGGGTTCTCGTCACACTAAACAAATATAACCTAACCTCCTAGCTCCTATAGACTCCATAGTGTGGGCGAAATGACCGGATACCAACCTAACCATTACTGTCGGCGAGTTTTCCCGATTTGTGTAGGGACAAAAATATCGGTAGACGACATTACCATGCAAGTACCATGAGGCAAGGATGGGTAATGTCACCGTGGTTATGCAATTTGTTTATGGATGGAGTAATAAGATAAATCAAAGCAAAGGTTGGTGATGTTGGTATAGGACTCAAGAGTATTCATTGGCTCGTCAAGTAACACTTAAACCATGATGTAGCACTACTTATTATGCGGAAAGACAACAAAAGGAAACTCATTAATAAGGTATTTTATACTATCATAACCATGAATATGTACAGCCTACAAAGAGAAGACTACGACGATGAAAAAAATTCGAGTTGTTTTGGGCGAAATTGATATTCCAGGTGCTATATTTCCGTGCTCGCTGACAACATAGAGAAGACCTGAGGTGATGGTTGATGTGCGAAGGCTTCTAGACCAGGAAAACAGCCACAGCAGAGTCTCATTAAGAAGTAAGCAAGTGGTAGGGACACATTACGTACCTACCAGTTGCTTACCTTTTGACGAGGCTCTGTTATGACTCTGTTTTCTTGGTTTAGAAGCCTCTGCACATCAGCCATTACCTCAGGTCTTCTCTATAGTGTTGTCAGCGAGAACAGAGCACAGTAATATAGCACCTGGAATATCAATTTCGCGCAAAATAACTCGAAATTCTTCCATCGCCGTAGTTTTCCCTTCGTGGGTCCACCCGCGGCGACCCCGCCTTATCCCCACAATGCACCGATGTAAACAAACCGTGACGTAGTTATGGGTAGGGTCCATTGTATAATGTACTGGATATTTTGTTCTTTCTCTCCTTTTTTTTTCTCTCACTCTCTCTCTCTCTCTCTCTCTCTCTCTCTCTCTCTCTCTCTCTCTCTCTCTCTCTCTCTCTCTCTCTCTCTCTCTCTCTCTCCCTCTCTCTCTCTCTCTCTCTCTCTCTTTCTCTCTCTCTCTCTCTCTCACTCTCTCTCTCTCTCCTTTCGTCGTCTCCTTTATTTCCGTCGAGGGGGAGAGAGAGAGGGAGAGAGAGAGAGAGAGAAGAGAGAGAGTGGGAGGAGAGAGAGGAAGAGAGAGAGAGAGGAGAGAGAGAGAGAGGGAGCGAGGAGAGAGAGAGGAAGAGAGAGAGGAAGAGAGGAGAGAAGAGCGAAATTGGAGTGCGTGGAAGAGAGAAAGAGGGAGGGAGAAGGAAAAAAGGAAGAAGAAAGGAGAAGTGGGGGGGGGAAGAGGAAGAGGGGAGGGGAGATGGAGAGAGATTGGGAGCGAGGGAGGGAGATAAAAGATTGGAGAGAGGGCCAGTGAGAATGGAGAGGGTAGTGTCTCTCTCTCTCTCTCTCTCTCTCCTCTCTCTCTCTCTCTCATCTCTCTCTCTCTCTCTCTCTCTCCTCTCTCTCTCTCTCTCTCTCTAACTCTCTCTCTCTCGCTCTCTCTCTCTCTCTCCTCTCTCTCTCCTCTCTCTCATCTCCTCTCTCTCTCTCTCTCTCTCTCTCTCTCTCTCTCTCTTTGTTCTTAATGTTTTGTCAACACTGGTTGACGCGAGCTCTTGCCTATAGCAGCCCGCCTGTGGATTTATGGCATTACAAAAAAAAGGCAGTGTTAGAGCTACCTTTGGGAGGGGGGGGGGGTACTCCCGAACGGTGGAGGTGAAAGTGGCCAGAGGGACAGATCTGACTACCGCAGCAGCAGCGGCGGCGGCACCTAGGCTGCGGATGAGGTGGCAGGCGTTCCCTGAGGTGGGAGTTTGCCTCGCACTTCAGGAGGTAATGTTGGAGTGCAAAGGGGTAGGTGACCTGGCAGTGATCACAGGTGATGTCCATAGCGCCCTGGCGGATTTCTTCAGAGCAGGGAAAGCCGAGGCGGAGACGGTGTAGTCGGTCCCGTATGTGTGAGGCGATGGATGGGTCTTGGGGAAGGGGGTGGCAAGTTGTTGCAGCAGCATACCAGGAGGCAGACGGTGATGACAGGGCGACTATGGCCTCGTGTTGCTGGCGGGACAAGGTGTGCGAGGCAGACTTAATTTTATTTAGAGTTTGAGAGAGGCTGGGGTGCTGGTGGGGGCAGCGGCTGATTTTGCAGCTCTGTCAGCTGCTTCACTGCTACTAAGGCCTACATGGCTGGGAACCCAATTGAGGGTGATTTTGCAGCCATGTGCAGCCAGTCGCTGGGCCAGAAGAAGAGTGGAGGTGAGGAGGTAAATGTTGTCCTGTGACTGTGTGTCTCTGATGGCCTGGATAGAGGATTTTGAGTCTGTGTGTATGATGATATGAGGGAAATGACTCTCCAGGGCGTGGTGAAGAGCGCCACGAATGGCGACTAGTTCAGCCTGGAGGCAGCTGGCGCCATCTGTCAGGCGCCACTGTTTCGTGGCTTGTCCGCTCACAAAAGCCGCTCCCGCTGCTCCTGTGGCAGGATCTACTGACCCGTCTGTGAAGATAATAACGGAGGCAGGGGTCGTCAAGTCGTCCATGACCTGACGCATTTCCAAGCGTAGGGCAACGGGGAGACAGAGTGCCTTTGGGCGCTCAAGACTGTGGAGTGATGTGATCATTGGAGGTGGGCTCCAAGGCGGTGGCGAGGCGAAGTTTGGGTGAGGGAAGTCCTCGCCCTTGCTGAGGAGGGTTTCGTGTATTCCCATAGTGACAATTGCTTCCGCAGCGAACGCTGGCCAACATTGCCGCCGAAGGTTTTTGCGGGGCCTGCCAAGATGAGTTGCAACCTTGGCGGGAGGGGCGTAGGGCAGGTGGGTCGTTTTGGCGAGCAGGCAGGCGGTCCGTTCTTCGATACGGCGCCGAGTCGGGTCTACCTGGCACTCCTGCTGCAGGTTGCAAACCTTAGTCCACCTGGGAGCGTTGATGATGACTCTCAGGGCGTTGTTTTGTGTGGCCTCTAGTTTTTGGTGTAGCGTATTCGTGAGGGAAATAAGGCATGGAGCGCTGTAGTCCAGGAGAGAATGGATGGCGTGAATGTGAAAGGTGCGCTTCACCTGGAAACTCGCCCCCCCATTTTAAGCCAGTGATTGCCAGTAGGACGGAGATCTTGCTGTTCTTGCGCTCCTGCAGGTAAGCTACGTGGGTGCGGAGATTGAGACGGTTGTCGAGCCAGATGCCCAGGTATTGGTGCGACGTGACCCAGGAGAGTGGTGTGTCCAGGATATAGAGCGGGGCGCTGCGCGTCACATCCAAAGGTCATGGTCTTGGATTTTGCCACATTCAGCTTCAAGCCTAGTTCCCTACACTTGGTGATGATGTCAGTCAGCAGGTTCTTAGCTCGTTGTGCGTGGGCGGGGACAGTGCACTAGAGGACAAGGTCGTCCGCATAGGAGAGAAGCTTGGTACCGGGTGGGAGTGGGGGAAAGATGAGTTCTTCCATTAAGATGTAAAATAGGAAGGGCTCAGAATGCTGCCCTTGGGTGTTTCGTTTTCATGTTGATGGAGTTGAGACGTCTGCCCCTGAAAGGCAACTCTGGCCGCTCGGCCCGAGAGGAAGTTTCTGAGCCATATTAGCTGTCTGCCGCATACTCCCTTGCGGACCAGAAGCGCAAGGATCACTGGGCAGTTGGCGAGCTCAAAGGCTTTCTCGAGATCGAGAAAGGCTACTGTGGTACCTCCGGAACTGGCAGTGCATAGGAGAGTGGATAGGCATTCAGCGGTTCCCGTGCCCCGCCTATAGGCAAAGAGGTCTTGATGGAGCGGACCGACCGCCCAGGTTAGCCTGTTTAGCA
>JACEEZ010002231.1:25000-27500 GCA_016584305.1 Chionoecetes opilio
AAAGGAGAGAGAGAGAGAGCGGGGGGGCCACGGAAATTTTATGAGTTAAACGCTACTTTATGCATGGTTCTACTGTATGTATCAGAAAACAAAAAATCTATCAATGGAAAGCAAATTTTAATTCTGCTTCTTTTGATATCTGCCATCTTATAAGCTGTCCCACAAAGTTATCCCATGACGACGAGTTTTAAGTTTAAACATATTTCTTCAGTCTCAGAATGAAACCTTTATTTAATGTGTTTTACTGTGTTTTAGTGATAATCTTATAGAACAAGCATTTCCGAAGATAACAGGGCCCATCCTTTTTACATGATAACAGATATAAAGCGGGGTCATGCCTTGAGAGCTTCCCCGGGTCTTGGGTGGACGAAGAGGCCTTGGCACCAAGATGGCGCCCAGTAGCGTTTAACATAGGGCCAATGAATGGCGTTACCCTCTTTATAGAGATACCCTAAGGTACGCCGCCACTGCAACCAGTATAACGGGTCAATAACTTACCTCACCTCACCTGGTGCTTTTCATCCGAGGCTCATTCTTACCCGCCGCGCCGAGCATAAATCCTTCAAGCGTCCGCTTTGGCGATGAAAGCAAAAATTTGGTTGATACGTCCGCTATTGAGATTAATATATACATGTCCTGGGCTTATGGCCGAGTCAAGGGCCCTTTATTCACCTGACTTTTGCCCCATTGACCTTTATGTGTAGGTGGGTCAGGTTGGTAAGAAAAAGCGTGTGTTGTCAGTGATGGAAAAATGTCTCTTGCCGTGTAAATTAGCCTTGTTTCACATTTACCTTGAAAAACCTTAATTATATCATGAAATCCACAGCTTTGATTGATTGATTTAATGCCAAAAAAAGGTGAATGTGCCAGACAAAAAAAAATCCACAGCCTTGATAAACTACGTTAGCTCTCGTGTAATTTATTTAACTGCCCATGTATTCTTAAAGGTCTCTTATTATTTAAATATTTTTATGCCACTATCTTATTTATGATACTTCCTTATATCACAGACCCACAGCCTTGAAAAACTACCTTATTTCACGTATAATTAAGTTTAGTATCAGTGTTTTCCTAAGGGTCTGATTTATTTTCAGAGAGGAATTATAACACATTTACTCATATCCCATGTATTTATGTGTCATTATCTTTCTATGTCACCTAATTTACTTTTATCTCTGTGTACTCTTAAGTATGGTAAGGTAAGGAGGTGTGAAGTTAAGAGCCAGTTTTAAGTTTAGTTTTTGTACTCCACTATTGTATTTGTACATCATGTATTGACAGTTGTTCACGGTGGACCCTCCTCCAATGCCGATCCTCCCATTGAGGAAACCGCACCATCTCTTGACGAAGTCAGAGAAGCTGTAGCAGAGTTGAGGGGTGGAAAGGCAGCTGGTGTTTGTGATATCAGTGCGGAGGCTCTTAAAGCTGGGGGTGAGGCCATGATCCGCGGGTTGCATGCTGTCCTGACGCGTGTGGGCAATCAGGTACCATTCCCCGACTGGAAAAGGGGATGGTATCCCTATTGAAAAGGGAAAGTGGACAGTCAGGAATGAACAATACCGCGGTATACATGCTCGGAGTGCCAGGCAAGGGGCTTGCCGAACTATTGCTCAACAGGATCCGCAATCATCTGCTAAAGATTATAGACCTCAGCAGTCTGGGTTCCCTGGTCAGTCAACAACGGACCGTATCCCAGCGCTTGTGTCCGGTGGAAACGCCGAGGTGGGGTTTCGACAGGGATGCTTGCAGCCTATGTTGACTCAACAAGGGTTCGAAATCAGTGCACGTGAGCACTCTGGGATCTTCTGCGATTTTGCGGGATTCCTTGCAAGGACTATTGGTTTGATGACTGGTCTGTACTCTGGGACTGAGAGTGCTGTGAAGTGTGAGGGAGGTGTATCCAGCTTCTTTCCTGTTAATACAGGAGTGAGGCAAGGGTGCGTCCTTGTCCCATCATGTATGGACTGGGTATTGGGCAAAGTTGTAGATCAAAGTGATTGTGGAGCATCCCTCTGCAACACCAAGATCATTGATCTTGTTTTTGCCGATGATGCAATAATCTTTGCTGAGTCGCTGGAGGTCCTGGTGATGGCTCTCGAGGCGCTGCACGAGGAGGCAAAGCCTTTGGGACTTGAGGTCTCCTGGCTTATTACCAAGGTCCAGGTGTTTGGAGGTTTACTAGATGAAACAGTACAGTCTGTTCATGCGTGCGGCGAGGACATTGAGATCTTGGAAAGTTTTATATACCTTGGTAGCGCAGTCCATAATAACGGTGGGTCACGTCAAGATGTCTTACGGCGGATTGGCATAGCCCAGAGTGTTATAAAATCGCTCAGCAGGAGTGTTTGGCGTTGTCGGTACCTGTGCAGGAGGACAAAGATCCGGATCTTCAAGTCGCTTGTGATCCCTGTTATACTCTATGGTTGTGAGACATGGAGACTAAATAGCGACTTGAAGATACGAATCGATGCATTTGGTAATAAGTGCCTTCGCAGAATCA
>JACEEZ010002231.1:32500-44454 GCA_016584305.1 Chionoecetes opilio
CTCCCTCTCTCTCTCTCCTCTCTCTCTCTCTCTCTCTCTCTCTCTCTCTCTCTCTCTCCTCTCTCTCTCTCTCTCCCTCTCTCTCTCTCTCTCTCTCTCTCTCTCTCTCTCTCTCTCCCTCTCTCTCCTCTCCTCTCTCTCCTCTCTCTCTCTCTCTCTCTCTCTCATGTTTATCCAATATCCTCGTCAACTCCCCTTGTAGCAATTATTCCTGAAAGACTCCTACTGTCTTCCCTATCTCTCTTTCCCTCCTATCCTTTATTCCTCATTCCCTCCTTTCCTTCCCTCTTATCCTTCCCTTCTCTCCTTCCTTCCTAGCCTTCCCTCCTCTCCTCGTATCCTTCTCTTCTCGCAGACTCATATCCTCTCTACCTTTTCTCCCTTCCCTCCTCGAGTCTCTCATTTCCCCCTCACCTTTTTTTTTTTTTTTTTACATCACAAAGGACTGGCCAAGGGCACAACAAAATTGGATAACACAAAGCCCGCTTAGTTGCCAGTCCCTATAAGGAGGACAGTAAGAGAATAAAATAAAAAAGAAGGGTGAGCCAATTTAGTTCGGGAGGTGTCTTGTTACTCTTCTTTTGAAAAGATTTAAGTCATAGGAAAGTGGCAAAATAGAAACATGAAGAGAGATCCAGGGTTTACCAGTGAAAGGGATGAAAGAGTAAAGATACTGATTAACTCTTGCATTAGGAAGATGGACAGAATAGGGATAAGAATGAGTAGAAAGTTTTGTGCAGCGAGGCCGCGGGAGGGGGGAAGGCATGCAGTTAGCAAGTTCAGAAGAGCAGTGAGCATGAACATAACGGTAGAAGAGAGCAAGAGAAGCAACATTGCGGCGGTGATTTAAATATTGAAGACAGTCAGTCAGAGGAGAGGAGTTGATGAGACGAAAAGCTTTTGGCTTGACCCTGTTTAGGAGAGCTGTATGAGTGGATCCTCCCCAAACATGTGAGACATACTCCATACATGGGCGGATAAGGCCCCTGTAGAGAGCAAGCAATTGGGAGGGAGAAAAAAAAGGACGCAGACGCCACAGGACACCTAACTTCTTAGAAGCTGTTTTAGCAAGAGATGAGATGTGAGATTTCCAGTTCAAATTTTTAGTAAAGGATAGTCCTAAAATGTTCATTATAGAAGAAGGAGACAGTTGAGTGTCATTGAAGAAGAAGGGATAGTTATCTGGTAGGTTTTGTCGAGTAGATAGGTGAAGAAATTGGGTTCTTGAGGCATTGAAAAAAACAAGGTCTGCTTTGCCCCAATCAGAAATTATAGAAAGATGAGAAGCTAGGCGCTCGGTGGCATCTCTCCGTGAATCACTTAGTTCCTGTTGAGTTGGACGTCTAATAAACGACGTTGAAAATTTCAGGGTAGAATCATCAGCGTAGGATTGGATAGGGCTTTGAGTTAGACTTAGAAGATCATTAATGAATAATAGGAAGAGAGTGGGTGATAGGACAGGGAGACCTGGAGAAATGGTCTCCCCGTGGCCCTCAGGTGTTCTCAGGACACGGTTAGCGTGTGTGGATGGGAGTGTGCAGAGGCGCCGAGGGGTAGTGGTGTTTTTCCCATTGACTCAGGTGACGGAAGGGGACGCGGTGGAGGTTTATCTAAAGAACATAAGTACATAAGAAAATAAGGAAGCCACAAGAGGCAGTGAGACCTACATGTGGTAGTTCTTGTTACTTAATACTACCTACATCCAACTTTCATCCCATCCATGAATTTTTCTAGCCTCCTTTTAAAGCTCCCTAATGGCTCCTCATTAAGTAACTGATCACTGAGACCATTCCAATCATTTACCACCCTATTTGTGAACCAGTTTTTCCCTATTTCTTTTTTAAATTTACGCTTTTCCAGTTTGAAATCCGTTACCTATCTGAAGGGGGAAGAACCAGAGAATTGTCGACTAGTTTGCACCATTAACCAAACTTCTTCATATGTTGACGTATGGGAGTAGGTAAGCGTAGGATTTAGGTATCTTGGTTCATTGCAATATTCCTGAATTCCAGTTGTCTAAAATTCATGTTTTCCAGTACCGCAATATCTCAGTTGTCTAATATTCCAGCTTTTTACTACCGCAATATTCCAGTAATCTAACATTCCAGCATTCCAGTACAGCGATATTTCAGAAATTCTTACATCTGAAATTATAGTGAACGTTTACCTCTGTGTGTGTCTGTACCCTGGTGGCGCTTACGATCCGATTTTAATCAATCAATCAATCAATCAATCATTGGGGGCATACGCCGGGGGGCGCGTCGCCTCGCCCACCCTACGACGCCACTCCCGGGGGTCACCACGCGCGAGTTCCCATGCAGGCTCCTTTCCCATACCAAGCAGCTCTCGACAAGAAACATCAACTTGCCCCAGCCACGAGCCTTGTGGGCACCCCCTTGGCCTCCTCCACGCCGGATTGTCTCTTACAGATACAACCCGATGGGAAGGATCGGTTTCAGGGTAGCGTGCCACATGCCCATATAGCCGAAGTTGGCGCTGACGGACTATGCAGGTAATAGGCCTCGATTCAGTCTCACGGTGCAATCGCTGATTTGACACGTAATCATCCCAGCGATACCCCATGATTCTGCGAAGACACTTATTACCAAAGGCATTGATTCGTCTCTTCAAGTCACTATTTAGTGTCCATGTCTCACAACCATAGAGTAGGACAGGGATCACAAGCGACTTGAAGATCCGGATCTTTGTCCTCCTGCACAGGTACTGACAATGCCAAATACTCCCGCTGAGCGAGTCCATAACACCGTGGGCTATGCCAATCCGCCGTAAGGCTTCATGACTTGACCCGCTGTCATTATGGATTGCGCTACTAAGGTATGTAAAACTTTCCAAGATCTCAATGTCCTCGCCACACGCATGAACAGACTGTACTGCTTCATCTAGTATGTCTCCAAACACCTGGACCTTGGTCTTGAGCCAGGAGACCTCAAGTCCCAAAGGCTTTGCCTCCTCGTGCAGCGCCTCGAGAGCCATCACCAGGACCTCCAGCGACTCAGCAAAGATTACTGCATCATCGGCAAAAACAAGATCAGTGATCTTGGTGTTGCCGACGGATGCTCCACAATCACTTTGATCTACAACCTTGTCCAATACCCAGTCCATACAAGCGTTGAAAAGTGATGGGGCAAGGACGCACCCTTGCCTCACTCCTGTATTCACAGGAAAGAAGCTGGATACACCTGCCCCACACTTCACAGCACTCTCAGTCCCAGAATACAGACCTGTTATCAAACCAATAGTCGATTTTAATGGTAACTTAAAAATGCTTCTCGTTTTATATCAGCTTTTTTTACAGTTTCTCCTTTTTTTCCAGTGTTTTGTTGTCAAGTTTTCCCTTTTCTCTTTTCTGGTACTAGTCTTACTACTATCTCAAATTTACTTATCAATTACTACCTTATACCATGATCGTACTCTATATCTTACTATCACTTTACTTCTCTTATCTCAATCACCGATAGACACACACACACACGCACACACACACACACACACATACACACACATACACACACACACACCACACACACACACACACACACACACACACACACACACACACACACACACCACTAATACAATAATAAAAGCAAATAAAGTGTTATAAAATTTAAAATTTTAGTTAATGGATTAGGTGCGAAAGAGAGAGAGGTAGAAGAATATGAAAAAAAATGTGTAATTACAATTCACAAAACTTTTAATTTGATAAATAAATAATAATTGAATAAAGCAAAGATGAAATGTATGGTTTTTTTTTTCTTTTTTTTTCTCTCTCTCTTTCTCTGTCTTTCTTAAGCGAGCGCCCCTTTTAAAGGGAAAGCCAAAAAAAGGGAAAGGGAAAAATGGGGAGAAAAGGACAAAGAGGGGGGAAAAAAAAACAAAAAGGGTATATGGGGGTAAAACCGGTTTAAAAGGGAAAAGGGGGCCGAGAGAGAAATCGGGAAGGGGAAAAAGAGGAAAGTGAAAGACAAAAAAAGGGAAAGGGAAAGGGGGAAGGATAAAAATTTTGGGTTTTTATTAAGAAAGAGAGAGAGAGAGAGAGATAGTGATTTTGATAAATATAAAAAAGTTAAGGAAAAAGCGGGTTTTAAAGTATAAAAAAACAGGTGTGTGTGTGCGTTTTCTTTAATTCCTTCATTCCTCCTCTCCCACTAACCCCTTGCTTCTTTCCCTCCCCTTTTCCTTCCTTCCTTCCCTTTTTCCCTTTTCCTTTTTTCCCCCCCCCCTTTTTTTCCCCTTTCCCCCTTTTCCCCCGGTTCCCTCCTGGAAAAACCGGAATTTTTATTTCCCTTCCCCTTTCCTTAACCAACAAAACCCCCCCCCGGGTGGGTCATAATTTAACCCTTCGGTACCCACCCCCAAGGGCCCCTCCCCTTTTAATTTAGCGGGGGTTTGGTGTTGGCCGGGGGCAGAGTGGGGTTTTGGAAATGACTTCCCGCCCACCTTTCCCATTTTTTTGGGCATTTGTTTTCTTGGGGTTGGGGGGGTCAGGGTTTTTGGGGGTTTTTTTTTTTTGGTGGGGTTCCCCCAAATTTCCCCATTTTTTGGTTTTTGTTTAATTTTCTTTTGGTTTTTGTCATGCCTATTTTGGGGTTTTTGACTTTTTACCATTTTCATTTTTTGGGGGTTAAATTTTTGGGGTCGATTTTTTGGGTTTTCCTGCCCTTTTTTAAAGTCTTTTTTGTCTATTTTTTGGGGGTGTCAGGGGGGTTCTTTTTTGGCCCGTAAAATTTTTTTTTTGCCTTTCCCTTTATTCCCTCCAGTTTTTTTGGGTTAAATATTTTTTGGGGCATACTTTTTTTGGGTAATTAAATTTTTTTAAATTTCCTTTTTTTTTTTCCTTAAAGGGTTTTTTTAAAGGCCCCTTATCCCCCAATTTTTGGGGCCCTATCTTTTTATTAATTAAATCATTTTTTAATTATACCCAACTTTTTTTGGGAAATCTCACTTTCTAAGGTCATTTATTATTTAGGATCTTCCCCCCCCAAAACCCTTCCCTTTCATCCCCTTTTTCCCCTCCCCCTTTTTCATAACCCTCTTAAAATTTGGGCACCATGTCTTTTCCCCAGGGCCCCCATATTATTAACCCGCATTTCCCCCCCTCCTCCTACTCCCCCCCCCTTCTTCCCTTTTTCCCTCTTAACAAAACGGGGCGGGCCCCCTTTTTTGCCCCTTTTTTTCCCCGTTTAGTTTCCCCCCAAACTCCCCCTCCCCCTATTCCTCCTTCTTTTTTCCTTTTTTTTTCCCTTTTCCCCCTCCCCCCTTTTTTTTTTCTCTCCTTTTTTCTTTCCCAAACCTTCCCCTTTTTTTTAAACCCCTTATTTATTTTCCTCTTTTCCTTTTCTCCTTCCCCCTTTTTCACCTCCTTTAATTCTTTTTTCCCACCAACCTTCCTTTTTAATTGTTTTTATTTTTTCCCCCTTCCCCCTTAAAATTCTCTCCCCCCCTTTTTTCTTTCCCTTTCCTTCCTTTCCCTTTTTCACCCCTTGTTTTTTTTTTTTTTTTCCTTTCTTCCTCTTTTTTCCTTTTTTCCCTCCTTTTCTTTTTCCACTCTTTACTTTTTTTTCCCTCCCCTTTTCCCCCCCCTTTTTTTTCCCCTCTTTTTTCCCCCTTCCATTCTTTTACCAACCCTTTTTTCCCTCCCCTTTCCCCTTTCCCTTTTTCCCTTTTCCCCCTTCCTCCCCCTCCCTTTTTTCCTTCTTTTTCCTCCTCCTCCTCCTCCCCCCTCCTCCTCCCCCCTCCCCTCCTCCTCCTCCCCCTCCCCCTCCTTCCCCCTTGTAAGACGGGGGCCGTCAAACAGCCTTTGGGATAAAGAAGCAACTCTCCACACTACCTAAAAAACGATTCGAAACCCTTTGGGCCAAAAACGTCAGTAGAAAAGAGGGAAAACTGATGGGGGCCCTAAATCATTCGTGATCAGCTAGGGGATTTGTGGCGTGATCCCCAACCAGAAAGAGGCACTGAAATTCCAGGAGCGTCCTGGACAACATAAAGAAGCCTCCCATTTTTTAACAAATGACCCCGACGCAAACACCCTGATCATTATTAAACGGGGGAAAAAAAAAAGTAAAAAAAACGGGATCAAGGCCCCCCTTTTACAAAATATCGCAAGATGAGAAAAAAATAAAAAGTAAAATCAGAAAAATAAATGGGATTGGTATTTTTCCCGAGGATCAATCCGGCAAACCTTTTTACAAAAAAAGGCCCTTCCCCCAAACCTCGTCTCGAAAATCTCTGTAAAGAAAAGGAGTTAAATTTATAAAAATTATGGGACCTTTTTTATAACCAACCGATTCTCTTCCAAAACGAGGGTTTCTCCACTTAAATTCAGTTGGTTCGGCCCGATCGGTAGGCTACTAAATGACGCGGTAACAAAAACTCAAATAAAAAAACCCCCCAGCAGGAAAGAATTTCCCGGGACAAAAAACCAAAGCTCTAGTTCCCGCAATATAAGTTCTCGTTCACCCCAAAGCCCCAAAATTTATTTCCCCGAAAAGCCCCAACAAACCCTCCCGATATTAAAACCCTTGTTACTTTAATCCCGGTAGTATACTAAAATTTTCTTTGTTTTTTGGGGGAACAAATTTTTATTCAAAAACAATAGCATCATGGGAAATTTTCAAGTCATGGATAGATACGACAAAAAGTTTTTTTGGCTAAATTTGCGATACAGGGGTATAACTTATTTAAATTCAGAAAGACTACGAAGACAGGAGGAGGTGTATTATTATATAAAAGTCTGCCTTCATCCCCTTGGGGTATCTAAAAACGAAAATGAAAACAGTAAAGTAAATTTTTGTTCCCAAATAAAACGTCATTCTCCCAAAAAAAATAGTAAATTTGGGTTGTTTATGGGCCTCCGCAAACAAAAACAAAGACGAAGAAAATCTACAACAAATATTGGAATTAGTTCCCCAGAACGAAAACGTAATATTCGGTTTATTTTAATTTCCCGTTATATTGGGGCGGCCGCTTACAATACATTTGGGGACACCTCTATTAAAAACCCAAGAAAGTGCTTTTTACAAAACGTGGATCATCCAAAGAGAGGCGAAAATATTTGATTTATTTTTAAAAAACTAGCGAAAATCTTGTCGTAAAGTTTAAAGTCGGATCCGAATTTAGTAGCAGTGGCCACGGGGCGATTAAATTTTAGTATTTTAAAATCATTAAAACAAAACGAAGGCGAAAGTAAAAAAAAAAGTTCCCTTTATTATCGAAAGGCAGCCCTTTTGAAAAAATAAAAAAAAATCCCTTAAAAACCCGGGGGGGGGGGGGGGGGAAAGTTTCTCAAAAGTAACGCATAAATGTAGCCTGGGAAAGAATTCACCCGGTTTAACTTTAAATTAGCAATACAAACCCAAAACGATGCGATATAGGCGATCTTTTTAAAACATTTTTTAAACCCAAAAAGGTGGGCCCGCCCCAAAACAAGGGCAGGGCCCTTTCCCCTAAAAAAAAACGTGCATTGAAAAAAAAATAGAAACACAAAAAGAAGACGACAAACGCAAACACGACAAATTAGACGAAAAACGAAAAAAACCCTTAAGCAGAGCAGGAAAAAAATTTTTAAAACGTTTGCCGGGGGGAAAAGAGCAAAACAAACCCTAAAAATTCTAAAAGCTATGGTTAAAAAAAAAAAAAAAATAAAGACGTCAAACCCTAGGAACCCTTTGGGAAAAGGGAAAAAGGCGAAAACACAGAAAATGAAGTTCTATGGCGGAACTTAAAACTTTTTTTCATTTAGTCTTCACAGTGGAAAACACGCAAAACAACCCCCTCCCCAAAAAACCCCGAACAAAGGTCCCTTTCCTTAGCTAAATTTAACCTTTTAGGAATGTGAATTTTTCTCGCGTAAAAAACTAAAATAAACAAAACTTTCCCTTTTTGATAAAATTTTGCCCCCGCAAAATTAAAAGAAGCCCAAAAAAACGAAATAGTAAAACCCTTTCCATCTTAATTTTTAAGTCTTTTTCTCACCGGAAAAGTACCGTTGAATGGAAAAATAGGCAAAAGTCACACCCATATTTTAAAAAAAAAAACAAGTCGGGAGCCCGGAAAATTTTCGCCCAATCAGTTTAACATCAGTTGCTGGAAAATAAAAGGAAACCCTCATAAGAGACAAAATGTTAAAATTCTTAAAAAAATTACAAAACAAAAACTCCCCCGCATGGTTCAGAAATAAAAAAGCCTCCTGCCCCTCAAACTTCCCTTTTTTTTTTACAATAGTGTTTCAAAAAGTAAAGAAACACGAGGGCAGTAGGGCGTAGTTTTCCCCCGATTTTTTAAAAAGCGTTTGCAAATTCCTCAAACGTCTCATTAGCAAATTTAAACCATGGTATAAAAAAAGGCCCCTTTTTTCAAAAATTTGGGTAGAAAATGGCTGTCAAAGAATCAAAAGGGTGGTAATAAAAGAAATTCTTTTGACGGGGGCCAGTGGAAATGGTGTTCCTCAAGGATCAGTTTTTCGGACCCATCCTGTTCTTAATATAAAATAAATGACATTGCGAGGGGAAACACATGCAGGATATCGAAATTTTCTGGGTGAAAACGAAAAAACACAAAAATAGCCTCTTTCCGAACTCAGCGGCCAACTTTTACAAAAAAACTTAAACACCTAAAAAGAAGGTCAAAAAAAATGGCAAATGAAAATTTTAACCTTTACAAATGCCATGTACTACCTATCGGTAATAACAAACCCCCCATAAAAATTCGGATGAACGATTTCCAAAATAACCAAAGGGTTTATAAAGAAAAAAATTTGGCGTTTTAATCTCCCAAAAATCTCAAAACCCAATAAACCCAAAATTTAGAGGTAGTAAAAAAAACAAATAAATGGGTTCTTTTTTTGGACGAACTTTCGTTTTAAAAACTGAAAAGTTATACTCCCTTTTTTACCCCGCCCTTTTTCGCCCCCATCTAGAAAAACTTTTGTGCAGTTCGGTTCCCCTTATTATAAAAAGGACATAGATTAAAAAAAAGAAAAAAAACGCGCAGAGTAACCCAAAAAGAAAACCTGATTGGGGGAAAAAAATCGTACGGGAAAAACGGGTCAAAGAACTTAAAATTATTCCCCTAAAAAAAACGAAAGGGTAGAAGGGGACCTCATCGAATTTTTTAAATATTCAACGGATTTACGAACGTATTCCCCGAAAATTTTTTTTCACGCTTTGACCGGGCAACTCAATAGAAACAAACCCTATTTAAATAAGCAGGAAAAGGTTTGTAACGAACGAAGCAAAATACTTCTTTACCCAAACCCTGTTGTAAAACGTATGGAATGGGCCTTTCCGTCAACTTTGTAAAATCAAAAAACAATAGAATAAATTTTAAAAAAGCCTCGGTAAATATTTTTATATCAAATCCCCCGGGTTTTCACTGTTTATCCGGAAAAATTTAAATTTTTTCTCCCGGGCCTCTGAAAACTTTTTTCTCATTGCGTAAAATGATGGAAATCGGTTACAAAAACCCCCCCCCAAACGTCCCCAGCAGCCCCCAGGGAAACGGTCAAATTTCTTTCAACTTTTTACCTGTTGGGCGGGCTTGGTTTTAGTAAGGGCCCTGTCAGTTAGTGGGCCACCATCGGGATTTTATACCAGGGGTCCCTGCTGCAGGGGGCATTGGAAATTCCCCCGGGGTCCTAAATTTGGGAAATGCCAAACCCCGTGGATTTAAACGGGAAAAAAAAGGGCCTGATTGGGCTTTTTTTCCTCCCAAGAAAGCGCCAGGCAAGGCTGCCGCCCCCACCCCCGAACTTCCCCACTGAGCCCACCCCAAAAACTACATTTGACCTCAAAACACACACAGATGCCCCCAGTTTTTAAAGGTTTCCACTAAATAAATCTTGACCTGTGACGGGCTGTGGTTTTAGTTAGGGTCCTGACAGTTAGTGACCCCCATTTGGGGTTTAAGGGACCAGGGGTCACTGCTGCAGGAGGCATTGAAGTGTACGGCGTCCTACAAAGGAAAGTACACAATTCCCCAGTGGTTGAACGGGGGCTGGGGCCCGATTGGGGCGCTGGGCCCCCCAAAAAAGGCCGGGAAAGGGTGTCGCACCACCCTTTTAACCTCCCACTGGGGGTTCACAACCCTTACAAAAAAACACATAAAATGGGCCTACATCAAGCACTAAAACCCCCCCACAAAATAGTATATTTGCCCTAAAATTTCAGCCCTTTTAAATTTCCCACAAAATTCCCCGCAGTTTTTCATATTCAAAGGTATCACTTTTTTTTTTCCGGCCGCTTCGGCCCCGGAGGGATGGGTGGGGGAGGAAAGGGACCCCTTTTACTTTCCTTTTCCTTTTTCTCTTTTTATCTAGTTTGTGTAGTATAGTTTTAAAACAAACAGTCCCTTTTAAGGGGCCTATCGGGCTGTTTTCTGTTTTTGTTTTTTTGATTCCTTTTTATTCCTCCTCCTCCTCCTCCCCTTTCCTCCTCCTCCTCCCCCTCCCCTCCTCCTCCCCCT
Source organism: Chionoecetes opilio (assembly GCA_016584305.1). NCBI lineage: Eukaryota > Metazoa > Arthropoda > Malacostraca > Decapoda > Majidae > Chionoecetes > Chionoecetes opilio. The sequence goes on from JACEEZ010002231.1 coordinate 42,986, forward strand.
CCCCCTCCTCCTCCTCCTCCCCCTCCTCCCCTCTTCTTCCCCCTCCTCTTCTTTCCCGCCCCCTTCTGCTCTTTCCCCCATTTTTTGTTTTTTTTTTTCCCTCCGGGCCCCCGTCCTCTGCTCTCTTCTCTCTCTCTCTCTCTCTCTCTCTCTCCTCTCTCTCTCTCTCTCTCTTCTCTCTCTCTCTCTCTCTCTCTCTCTCTCTCTCTCTCTCTCTCTCTCCCCTCTTCTCTCTCTCTCTCTCCTTCTCTCTCTCTCTCTCTCTCTCCTTCTCTCTCTCTCTCTCTCTCTCTCTCTCTCTCTCTCTCTCCTTCCTCCTTTTCTCTCTCTCTCGCCTCCCCTTCCTCTCTCTCTCTCCCCTTCTCTCTCTCTTCTCTCCTCTCTCTCCTCCTCCTTTCTCTTCTCTCTCTCTCTCTCTCTCCTTCTCTCTCTCTCTCTCTCTCTCCCTCTCTTTTCTCTCTTCTCTCTCTCTCTCCCCTTTTCTTCTTCTCTCTCTCTCTCCCCTCTCTCTCTCTCCCTCCCTCTTTCTTTTGTTTGTGCGTTTTGGGGATGGTGGGGGAGAAAGAGAGAAAAAAGTATAATAGAGATTGGGGATAGTTTACACACACACACACACACACCACACACCACACACACACACCCCACACACACAAACCACACACACACGCACACCACACACACACACACACACACACACAAAACAAAACCACACACACACACACATACACAACACACACACACACACACACACACACACACACACACACACATACACACATACACACACTACCGTCCAATTAATCTATTCAGGTAGACAATATACTAAAACCATTGAAAAAAACTTATCACATTGAAAACAGTAGCGAATCAGAGTTATTGACGCCTACAGATTCGCTAATTTTTTTCTTTCTTTCATTTTCAGGAACAATATTTTACTTTCAGTTGAATTTTACTTACAGTTTTTTTCAGTTGAATTTTCAATATCACTCCTCTGTCTTTTACATATTTCATGAACCATCTGTTTAGTTTGTAATATATCAACTTTCATTTCAATCACTATCTGTTTTTGATATCATCACAACTTTTTTGAGTAATGTTTTATTCTATCACTTCCCAGCTTTTAATTTACTTTGACTTACTTAATTTTATTTTGACAGAATTTTGTTTTCCAATTTCCAGAAATCTCATCTACATCGATATCAAAAGAAAACAAGAATGAAGAGAACCGTGTAGCCAGCTTTTCTGAGCCTCCTTTCAAGCACAAGGGAATACAGGTAATATTATTTAAAGAGTTATGCATATGAAACAGATACCCTTTTTCATTTATTTTATGATAAATTTTTCTTATGCTGGTATTACTGATCAGGCTATAGGTAAACATGCATACAGTATTTATATATAAGGGTATAATATTAGCACACTAGCTGTCATCATACTTGCACTTCATAATGATATTTTTTGCAGGTTTG
>JACEEZ010002231.1:47793-65293 GCA_016584305.1 Chionoecetes opilio
AAAACAATTTGATCCTAGTTATCTCGATATATGTATACTATACTATAATTGTAGTAGCATATATTTTAGCACAAATAGTAATATATGATCACTAAAACCACAACCAGTGCATCCGCATCACAAAAACATTGACCTTTTATATATTGCATGCAAATGTTCCTGGGTTAAATAAAATGGAAGTAAGCAGTAGCTACAAAATATATTCCATATCTTTCGGTTAACTGAGCTAAACGACACAATGTTTCCTTTAGAAGGAAGCCTGTGGCCCTGATAGACCCCCTAGGGCAAAGGCGAGTAACTTTTCAGAGTGAGGGCCAGATGAGACTTTCGGGAGCTGCCCACGTGCCGAAGTGACAAACAAATCCAAAAAGACTATATACAAGAAATATTTTGAGAAACATGCAAATCAGTGAGACGGGTGATGCTACTTGTTATGAAGAAGTGATTCACTGTCCTTTCATTTGGTATCATTCTAGTGTTTGCCCATACTCCCCCTTTGACCCCAAACTAGCATGGGGACCTGGGGGAATGCGGGACATTTGGCTGGGGTACATAATATGCGTCGCAGCCACATAGTTTTTGAGTTATAGGCAGCGTAAAAATCCTTAGACCTAGGGAAAAATTCATAAATAAGGAAAAACCCTGACCTCTAGGGATTATTTTGAAGGGGGGGCCCTTCTAGGTTATATCTAATTTGGTTAGGTTAGATTACCAGGGGGTCTCCTCGTTATAAGTTTAAGTTAAATTTGGTTAGGTTAGATTAGGTTTGGTTTGATTAGGTTAGGTTAAGTAAGGTTCAAGTTAGGTTAGATTACCGGATGGTCGAGGGGGGCGGAGCCTCCCCCCGCTATAATTTAAAGTTAAATTTGGTTAGGTTAGATTACCGGAGGGTCGAGGGGGGCGGAACTCTCCCGCTAGATGTCTGGATTTTCCCTATGTATAAAATTTTACCCTAGATCCTGAGAAATTACCCTAGAACTAGGGAAATTACCCTAGATCTAGGGTAAAATACTCCTACAAATCTCCACAATTACGTGTTGCCGACGCATTATTTGCTCCCCACTCAAAAACCCCGCATTCTCCCAGGTCCCCAAGCTTGTTTGGGGGAAGGGGGAGAGTATGGGCAGGCACTAGAATTTTACCTTTCATTTTCATGTCAAATTATTTATTTAATGTCAGGTAGATGATGTCTGTGCAACAGAATTATATTTTTTTTAGCTGTGGCTGTGAGTGCCGGTGTTATATGCGGCTAGTGTGCCGGACGCTAGGCCTTTGCGGGCCGGATCTGATCCGCAGGCTTGAGTTTGCCTGCCCAGGCCCGTGGGCCTAGAATCACCAGTGCACAAAAACTACAAATATGATACATGTACATACCTTTTTAATTTCACATGTTTCATGGCTGGATGACGTACTCTTTGATAATAATCAATGATCATCAGCATGTCTACTTTTGGTAGATTTCGTGAGTCTGCCTTCACATATCCAGGAAGGATGCCCACCTTCTGACATGTCTGACCCTGTAGAGTAAGAAAATAAACTTAACAAGTAATTTGGTAGAGGGAAACAAACATAAATGCAATGGATATTATTTCTAACTATGTAAACCTAATTCCATATCTTGACTCTAAAACCATGGAAGGGGAGGCAAGCCCACCTAGGACTCCTCATGGCTTATTTGTGGTACTGTCTCTCCTTGAAAAAAAGTGAGTAAGCTGAGCAATGGGTAAACAAAGACATGATTACTAAAAGGAACATCAAAATTCATCAGAAAGGAGTAGTCATGTAGAAAAAACTGCGGGATGTTGAGAAACCAAAATTTACCAATGTCTTAGCATCCTAGGTTTTTCAGTGTTGTGGGAGGCAGGTGTTAGGGTGACGAAGGGTGTATGCTTTGCTTATGTGGGGAAAGAAAGCCAAATATCTCATTCTACCTGTTCCTCTATGAGTTCTTCTATCTGTCTAGCTGTACATTTCATTGCAGGTTCATTTAAGCTTCCTATAAGGACTGCCTATCCCAAAAGTAATCGCTTGCCTAGTGTCACTGGCCACTTATCCGTGTCTATCCACTTTTTCCTTATAAACTACAACTTATATATTCACAAACACAGTGAATACCTACCACATCACTTGAAGGAGGATTACTGGTCATCTTGCGGTAGTTGGGGTAATGCAAGCTTGTGTGGTGGTAGGTGCCAGGTGGTACATAGGAGCGGCCGTTCCACAACAGCTGTGTTTTGCTCTGTTGTCTGCGCTGGTGACGTCACAACATGGCGCCAGTCGTTTTAGAGCGTATACATTTTCCTGTACTTAAATTGGTTGTATCAGCAAAAATACTGTTAACATAGAAAAATCAACATCACTGCCCAACTATATGAGGCTTGAAGATTTCAAATCTATCGTTACCTCAAGTAGAGTAAATGGGTCCATTAAGTGTTGTCATGGTCAACATAGGCTTATGCAAAATGGAAATATACGAATTGTACATTATTCATGGCGTTATAATGAGGATTGTTGGCAAAATAGAAGCATTCGATCACAGGTGTCCTACAACATTCTACTAAATACTGTAAAGAATGCTTCAAGGCGGGTGTCATGGTTAGAATTACTTTCTCTTTGCATACATGGAGGTAATAGTTAACCCATGCACCCGCCTTGAAGCATTCCTTTACAGTATTTAGTAGAATGTTGTGGGACACCTGTGATCGAGTGCTTCTATTTTGCCAACAATCCTCATTATAACGCCATGAATAATGTAAAACTCGTATACTTCTATTTTGCATAAGCCTATGTTGACCATGACAACACTTAATTGTAGCTGGTTTGGTAGAGAATAATAGAAAATAAGTCGAGCCCGACACCCCCAGACCCTACATTCTAGCTCCGCGTGTAGTTCCCAGACGGCCACCAGATGACAGATCGAGCTCACTAAGGTAGTCTATTCAGATCTTGTGTTGAGATGAAAAACATACAATATCAAAGGTTCCCCCGGGGCGCCTCGCTACAGACGGAGGTGAGGCGAGGCGGTGACTGTGGTGGCGCGCTCTCTTATTATTATGATGAAAGGCTCTAATTGTTGGCATTATCATTATTCCCTCTTTCTGTATGTGTGTGTGTGTGTGTGTGTGTGTGTTGTGTGTGTGTGTGTTCGTGTGTGTGTGTGTGTGTGTGTGTGTGTGTGTGTGTGTGTCTGTGTGTGTCTGTCTGTTGATGGATGACATGGAATTGTTTTTAGTTGTGAGATGTTCGGTTTGTTCCGTAGTTTTTTTTCTCACAAATGCGTCTGACTGATTTATCACTACTGTTACTACTACTACTACTACTACTACTACATCTGTCAGTCAGTTATCACTTCTAACATATATATTAACTTGCATAACTACTACTATTGAATTACAACTATTATCAAACAAGTGTAACACGTATTATAACTTCCATACAAGATATTTTCATGTACTTAACATCAAATTAACTAGTGTATTTTTAGGAACACTATAAACATATAATCATATATATATATATATATATATATGTAATGGATATATAATTATATGTATATCTTTCCTGCCATGTTCCATCGTGAGAACCAGTTACAGCTTGCACTCTCTTAGCTCGAGCCAAGTAGGTCACAGGCCAAATGTATAGGTATCAGCCTTCTATAAATGCCAATGTCAGTTAGAAACGGGAGGAACGAGCGGTCGGAAGAAGAGAGAAGCAGGACAGAAGGCCTCGGACAACAGCACTATCAGGACGCACCTCTTACGCGCCCCTTCAACACTCACTGGTTGCGTTCACTACATATCTGGTTGTAAATATTTCCTTATTGGACTTATAAATAAAATGTGTACAAAACTGGACGAACATATTTAACTCAGGCCAGATAAGTCTCTACAAATATACCGACTTATAAATGGTGGCTCACGCGGTGGGAATAAAAACACCCAACGCATTCTATAAGCAAATCTACAAGCCTCTACAAGAGTTTACTAAACTCCGAACGCCGATCTTCATCAAGCAACGTACAACCACAACCACAACAAGCCAGCATAACCAAGCCATTATCCTATTTTCATGCCGTAATCTACGCAACACAAGCCAGCCAGCACCTACAATACTACAAGTCCACGAGCAACACAGTCAGACCGACATTCATTCTACATACAAGAGAGAGTGAGGCAGACACACTTCAAGTAACACAGCGCATTCCGCGGGTCACGAGGTCAACGCATCACCACGGCCACCCAACTCCCACTGCCAGGCAACGACATCTCAGCTAACCATCGCTACGTATCATCCGCCCCGGATATACAACACAAATCTTCTCATCATGGCCCAACGCAACACAACAACCAGCCCCTCCCACCACTTAGTATCCTCAAGCAACAAAGCAACACAGGTTCCATTCCCCCCACAACTAGACACTCCCCACCAACCCTCATTACCCTCCTGCAACACAGCAATACCACCCCCCGCCCCTAACACCCTCTGTCTTCCGAGCGCATAGAGCTAACTCAGCCACCAACTCTGCCGCCCAGACCACAGCGTCCTTCCCACTCACCACTGCCGCTACCACTATCATCTACAGACTTGTGCGCGGTGCCCCACCACCTACCAACCTGAGTATTTTTATTCATTTCTCTTATTTGTGTATTTATATGTTATTTTTTTTTCTATATGACCTCTTTAACAAATTGTGTGTATCCAGCCACTGTACATCCGTTATCCAGGCATCAACCCACCTGTGCGTTGTTCATCCTTCAGTCATCGGTCCTCACCTATTCATACACCAATGCCATGTAGCAAACCGCTAAGTAATTTTTACAGTTTTGGGCAGTTATACATATGTAGGTATTACACAGTGGTATACTTATAGGAGACGGTGTACATTAGTGTCTCCCACAGTGACGTTCACATATACACCACGTTTCTGGACATTTTCAACGCTATAAATATTATTGTGCTATTGTAACATACATTACATTTAAATTACAATGGCTACGATGAGTACATCTGTACAGACTCCGTCAGCGCACTTACATCAATGTACACTGTAAACAGCTATCTATCCCTCATACTATAGGCGAAGTTCTAGAGCGCATTATTCCCACAACTTTTTCTCTTCAACACATGGTAGAAGTAGATATTATTCACGCTATACGCAACATAAGCATTACACAAGTCCACCGTATCAGGTGAAGCGACGTTATCAACGTCATGATAGCTATAATTACGCACGTACTAGATATTTTTGTGTATTTTGTAAAGTTACAGGTCATACTCTGTCACATTGTAGATCAATAGACTACAATAGATACGTAATTTACAAGAAACAGTACTGTGTATATCACATTTCCTGGAGTCATAACTCTGACGAGTGCCGTTATTTGCAACACAGGCAACAACACCTACTCCGTCCCGCCGCCGGAAGAAAGTATGGGCGCCGTACACAATGCCTCTACGTAAAACACGTCCTTCCTGCAAACTCACACAATGAAAAAATAACGCAGCTTTCACCAGAAGTTACCACAGAAAGGCAATTTTTTCCTTTACCCATGCCAGACAACGTCAAACCTATCATTACAGCTCATACTACTGAACAAACATTTGCAGGGTACCTTCATAGTGACATTACTGCAAATGATGATAACTTAGCCGAGGTATTTATTGGTACATCTACTTTGTACGAAGTTCTCACTGTGCCTGTCATACACAAGGACAAACAATTAACTGCTTTTATGGACACAGGTGCAGGAGCAAAAATTATGGACATAGATACGCTGAATGCATTACGTAAATAAACTAAATCTGTCCTATTCTTAGAACCTACATCAATCAGACTGACAGGTTTAAATTGCAAGAAATTCTGTCATTGGTAAAGTATGGCTTAACTTAAAATTTGAGGATTTCGTGCCTGCAACCCCTATCTGTTTCCATATTTCACAAGGATTATCATTCCCTGCTGACCTCCTGATAGGTATTTCAATGATGCGAGATGAATGCATTGAAGTTTGTCCACACTTACACGGGATTAGGTATTATGGAACATATATACCCGAAGTCAAAAATCCTTCCCCAGTGCTTACATTTATTTCTGCAATAGTGCAAGCTCCTGAAATTAACGTAAATGAATTAACTAGCGTGTCCGAGCGGCCATCAGCTGTAACAGCTAATGTTGAAATAAATTCACCGTGTAACACTGAACCTGATTCCTGTTCTACCTCGACTGTTCTCTGTCCTTTGCAAGATTCTGAGACGCATCGAGGCTGTCTAGTGGGAGACGTTTCATTAAACAGTCGCGAATCTCTTTTGGTATCTCTGAAACTTGCAGGTGTGAATGATGAATGCGAGGCTATTAGTTTGAGTGACGTGTGAAGACTATTTTCATGGAATCAGCATTGTGCAGTGTTAACAACAAGGGCATTGCTAAAATGTACATTCATAATAAGTCACCGTGCACTCAAAAGCTTAACGTACTTAGCAGATTTCGTGGTCACCCCAACGGCCGTGGGTCTGATTGCGACTTTGCCAGTATTTCCCATTTTATCATCCGGAGACCCTACCACTGATCATGCACAGTGTGTACAGGATGCACTCAGTCCTTCCTTAGAGGATATGGATTTTCCAGAGTCAAAGCAGGCACTCTTGCAGGTACTAACTGCAAATCGTGACATAATTGCCATACAAGGTGAATCTTTAGGTACGACAAACCTTATTACTCATCACATTTCTTTGCTGCCTGATACACAACCTATCTACATTCCAGCATATAGGTTACTCCACTCACAAAGGTCTATACTTGATGGCATTGTTAAGAAAATGTTAAAGGATGATGTTATTGACCCATCCACCAACCCGTGGAATTATCCATTATTTGTTATACCTAAGAAAACAGGCGATTGGCGACCGGTCGTAGACTATCGGCGCCTAAATGATGTTTGTCAAGTTACCAGATATCCCTTTCCTGTATTACAGGATATTCTGATGTCCATAGAGCCTGATAAGAAAGTGTTCTCTACACTTACTCTTGTCAGTGGATACTGGCAGGTCCCATTAGATGAAGTATCTAAGGACCTCACAGCATTCAGTACTCCTTCAGGCCATTACGCTTTCAAAAAGCTACCATTTGGAATAGCAGGCGCACCACTAGCTTTTCAATATATAATCAACACTGTTTTCTCAGAAATACTAGGCTATACAGTTTTTGCATTCCTGGACGATATAATTATTTGTACCCGTGATACGACCTCTCGCCTACGAACACTAGACAGGGTACTTTCTAAGCTTAGAGATGCTAATTTGAAGGTATAACTAACAAAATGTTCATTCATGAAGAAACAAATTTCTTTCTTGGGTCATGTTTTGGATGCCAATGGTTTACATACAACCACGTTAAAGGTAGATGCAATGATACATTTTCCAACACCTAAAAATGTCAAAGCCTTAAGAAGTGTTTTGGTCCTCAGTGGTTTTTACAGACAATTTATCATGGATTACTCACGAATTGCAAGTCCACTATCACATCTCTTAAAGAAAGATGTAGAATTTTCATGGGAAGCTCCACAAGAGCAAGCATTTTCTAAATTAAAGGCATTGTTGTGTGATGCCCCAGTCCTTGCTTACCCAGATTATACACGTCAGTTTACACTCTTCACTGATGCATCAGATGTAGGCCTTGGTGCTGTTCTGATGCAGAAGGATGATAGAGGTAAATGGCGTGCGTTAGCTTATGCCAGCAGAACTCTCAATCCCGTAGAGCATAACTATTCAACCACCCATAAAGAAGCTCTTGCGGTCGTATGATCTTTAAAGAATTTCAAATCTGTAATGTATGGGTACAGCATTCCTGTTAAGACAGACCATGCACCTGTAGTAGAATTATTCAATTCAAAGGAACTGTCAGGCAAATTAGCACGTTGGCGCCTGACAATCCTAGACTTCCACCCAAAATTTGAGTATCTGCCAGGCAAGGTAAATTTCGTGGCTGATTCATTATCACGGAATATTGCGCTTGTAACCGCAACACCTGAACAACCAAAACATGACACCCAAATTGCTATTCCCATCTTTGAGGAGGAACAGCGAAATGATTCCTTCTGTGCTCCCATCATTTACTACTTGGAGTCAGGAGATGATACACAAATGCCAAAATTACCTGTCCCACTTATTGAGTTTCGGCTACAATACAACCTTTTGGTGCGAGATACATATCTCACGACAAGACAGGAACCTAAACGCCAGGTTACACAGCTGGTCGTACCTTCGACACTTATACCAAGATTTCTTTCCCTTTTACATGATGCTAGCCTTGCAGGTTACCCTGGGAAAGATAGATGTTTGCACCAAGCACGTTTAGAATACTTTTGGCCATACATGCACCGTTAGACCTGTTCAGAAATTTTTTTTTTTTCCTATTTTTATACCCCCCTGCAAGGTTTCCCATGCTTTTTGACCTGAAAAAGCCGAAAATCACAACCATTTTGAGCTAAAATGTCAGGAATCCTTGCCTCATTGGACCTCAAGATATTAAGCCCGCGACAGTAGAAAAGCGCCTAATTTTGCCTTCCGCCAGACTTTTTTTCACCTGAGACTTTTGTTACAATTGGGATAGAACAACAAATTGGGTATCAAATTGAAGCATTTTTAATATTATTTCTGAAAAAACAATCCAAGTAAACATTCAAGAAAAAAAGACACATCATATCCAGAAAGAAAGCAAAATTTTCTGAAAATTTCATATAAATTTCATAAATATTACGATCTTACATCAAAAATGTTGACAAAACTCTAAAAACTATTTTCCAATTGGCAGAAACTCTATTGTCTATGTCAGAGGACACTTCACAGTCATATTTTTTCAAGAGTTTGCTTCTTGAAGCTTATCAAATCGCTCACGGTTGTAATTCCACAGTTTGAAGAAGGTCTGTTTTTGCTGAGAATCTGTGGTAAGATGTTGGCGAAATCAGTCATATCTTGACTCCCCGCTCAGCCAATGTCATTCACTAACTTTTATATTGCTGACGATATTCCAGGGCCTGCCTGTATCATCACTCCTTGGCCATGGTCTGCCACATGGTGCATAAATCCAGTCATACTCCATGCCAATGGGTTTCAAGCAAGAAGATGACTCTCTGGACCAACTATATCAGCCAGAGTCGTCTTGGCTGTAACCTGAGGGGAACATAGGTTTTCCCTCGTTCTGAAGCTATCTGGCTTCTCAGTGGCGTGCAGCTTGTCAGCAATGTCTGCTTCCTCTTTGCACGATTCTGCAACGCGAATGAGAGCGAACGGCCACAACCTCCTGTGTCAGGTACCACTTGTGGTTTTTTCAGTTTTTGTAGCACTGCCTGCAATCTCTGGATCTGTGCTCTTGAACTTCATCATGTCCTTCATGAACTGCATATCATTTGTCAAAAAAAAAAGGCAAGCCCATCTGCAGCAAGTGTAGATTACATCCACATGGTTGTATAGAACAGTCCTAGGAAGAGGTTGAGGCGTTCCTAGCTCACAACAGTTTCTTTCTTCATCGTACTCCAGCTGCTCAGCAAACATGAACATCTCATAGAATACAGTTTTCTGGCCAGCACCTGGCCGAATAATGGCTCCAGGACGATCAGTGGATCCCGCGGGGAGGCGTGTCTCCACGGACGATCAGTGTAAGCTTCAGCCCTCTTCACGGTATCAGCTCTAGGAGGCTTCTCCGATACCTCAGATTTCCTTGTATATTTCCTTGCACTCTTTCTTCTTTGTTTATTCAACCATTTTTGTCTGATGGTACAGGGTTGTAGGGTTGTCTGTGGTAAGTCTTTCCAAACGTCCTGAAGTGCTTTGAACCAAGGATTCTCTGGGCTCTTTGACCTTGCCAAACAGATTCTCCCTACAGCACCAACCACACTTCTATAATGTGGTGTCCTGCATCCCAAGTAGAACACCTTCCTGGTCAAGCTGTTGCTCCAGAAGCTTGGCAGCTTCCCCGATGTAACTCCACTGTTGCTGGCCGTGTGTCAAAACACAGGGCAGTGATCACTCCGTGAAGCCCCCATGCCTCCAGCAAATCCGCATGATGCCTCTGGCCGGAAGCCGTTCCTGTTGAGCTGCTATCCTTGGTACTCCATAGCTTTGCTTCAGGATATGCAGGTGTCCTGAGACAAGCACAGCCCGAGTTCTCTGACGTGTCCAGGAATCACTTCCCAGACATCTCTCAGCATCTTGCCATCCCAGTGGAGAGCCCATACTTGGAGGTCCCTCGCTAAATGCTGCCATGTACTCCTGGCTGATGTGGTACCTTGTTCAGCATCCTTTCCGTCTCGTTGTTGAGGTTGAGATGACAAACTTGTCCGGTCAGCTCCACCACCTTCAATGTAGCAGAGACGAAGGCTGTCACTTGATTTTCAGACATCCCATACAATCAGCGGTACTGCAGATGTCCAACACACTCCATGAACCCTCCTGGGAAATTTGAGAGTCCACAGTGTCCTTGCTGATGTACATCCAGGACGAGGTTGTTGGTAATCCATGTCCTCTGCATTCCCTTCACTGTCGGTTGGGTCAGCCCAGGTAGTACACTCAGCAGCAGTCCTTCGCTGTGTGGCAGCTGAAAAATTGTAGAAATTTTGTGACAAATTCAATCTTGATTCCCTCTCTCTGCTGCGTCTTGCAGCCCATCTGCTTGCTGCTGGGACCGTGACTCAAATATCTTGTCATGACCAGACAATGTGGTCCTTTCTCTCTGTCTTCTGATCCTGGTATAACCTGATGTCCTTGTCTTCTTCTCCCTTGTAAGCGTCGGTTTCTCTCTCTTTCCTGAGATGGCATCTGAAGCTCCTATGTCGAACAGGCTATCTAATTCCAGGAAAAAGGCCTCCTTTCCCCTCCAGGGTCAACTGTTTCTAACTAGCCTTATTCCTTGCTAGATCTCTTTGCTTTTTGTGAAGTGTCATGAAATGCTGCGCTGCATTGTACTTGTCATGGTCTTGATCCTAGCCATCTGCCAGAATGGTATGATAGCCTCCACTGTGCATTGGCGAGGTCTTGATGCTTAGGATTCCCTGTATTTTCCTGGCAAACTCGGAGATGAGGAAGTACTGGAAGCCTGTCTGTTGGTGGGTAACGGGAGCCACTGATGTCGGATGATGGGTAGCCGTATCAGGAAGGTTCTGTAGGGCAGATTCTAGTAGCAGGTCGGCGTGCCTTTGTCTCTGGACTAGCAGGTGTAGGTTCCTGAGATGTCAACTTTGCGTCCTCGTAGCTCCTTGCTTATGCCATAGTGAAGTTATCTTGTGAAGTATCTCTGGACTTGTTAGCAGGTTTGCAAAGATCTGCAACCAACATAATAGTCCATTCGATATGTCATGCTAAAACCATTGTGAATTTGTGACTAGAGTGAAATACATTATATTTAGTTTTTAATTTTTTTTGAAAATTTGTCTGTAAATATCACAATGAATATTTTCCATAAATGTTTCATGGCTTTTTATGTTATAGTCATGTCATCTAATTACTTGCTTTAACCTGCTTATCCCATTTATTGGTGAAAAAATAGGCGAAAACAACATCAAAATGCTCCGAACCTGGCGTTTCAGAAACGGGTATAGAATAGAACTTCATTCTTCATGAGGCAAAGGTTCCCTACATTTTGCTATTCGTTGTAGATGTTCGACTTTTCAGGTCAAAAAGCATTGAAACCGTGCAGGGGGGTATAAAATAGGAAAAAAATTGTTTCTGAACAGGTCCTAAATGCAACCGTGATATATTTGCACACCTACTAGATAAATGTCAATCATGGCGCTGAACCAAAGGGTTTCAGTTGGAAAACTGCCTCTTATGCTTCCGTTACCTACACCTAAAGGATCTTGGGAGACAATATCCCTTGACTTTCTAAAACTCCCACTAACAGACAATTTGGTTCTCAATACTTGATTCCTAGTAGCATTGATCATTTTTCTAGGTTTTCCTGGTTTTGGTACCACTGAAAGAACAAAACGGCTCTAACAGTTGTTAAGCACTTACTGATGAAGTTTTCTTTAGATTCATTACACAATCCCAAATTGCTCGCGGACAATGGTACCGAGTTTAACATCCAATTCTCACTGAAAATTTTGAAAATTATTCAACATCAAAACAAATGTAACATAACTAATCTATCATGCCTAGCAGCAACGGCATGGTAGAAAACAAATAGGAAGATTAATACAACTCCTGAAGTCATTAGCTCAACCTTACAGTTTTCATTGGGATGAATTGATGCCCCCAAGTGTCTGCCATCCTAACTCTTCCTAGCATAAGTCTACATGTGAAACACCACATTCATTGTCTTCGGTATGCAAGACAAAAGACTACCTTTCTCTCTTCTAGAGCGTCCACGCCACTATATAATTTTGATGATATACGTAACAGTTAGAGTGGCTGATGTTCTAGGAAATATACAAACGTGTCACCGACGCTATTGATTTGTCCCGAGAGGACATAATGAAATACCAACGCCCATGACACAGCAGAAAAGCCAATTGCTATAGGCTATGTATAGGCTGTTGCCTATAGGCTATAGGCAACAATTAACGTCAAGTTTAAGATTTACATTTGAAGGCCTACAGAGTCAAGATAACGTATACAGCACATGTATAAGTACCATGCAAAATCAGTCCCATATAAACCATTTTAACGAGTAGCTAGAGAATTAGATACAGGTGAAGAATTACCTGCCCCATACTAACACAAGGACACAACCTGTATTACTGGATACACACTTCACAGCTACAAATGATACCGTCACCATTGCGGTCAGCACAACTCAAAAACAGTAATGTCCATACTTCCATAACAATTCCATATCATTAAATTTATATCAATTCACCTATATTCTACATATACCATGTATTCTGATTTTAATGTGTGTTTGTTCTCTTTTTAGAAAGGTCTACACCAATACACCAAGCCCAATGTTTTATATACCTCTTGAAATACTTTACATTTGTGTTTTATGAATTATTTTGGTTTAAGCTACATATTATTCTGACCACTACTTAGTGGAACTGATATAATTTTCCAGTTTTACCTTGTAACTGTTGCCACGATAGAAACTCCTAATGGATAGCAGAACCCTTGATAACCTATGTATAGCTTTTCACCTTAGAATATTATTATATTGCGCTAAAAGCTGCACTTACTGTGCACTGTTCTTGAATGAATTACTTTACGTCCTTCCTGTTGTACCACGAGCATATTTGAATGAATAGGATTGTGTACTTACTAACATACTAATCTAGTAAATATATTCATGACAAGCAGTTACTCCCAGAACTATTTAACCATATGATGCTCAATGTATTACCTATGTACAACTACTAACCATTTATCATACTTTACAACTCAAACTCGCAAGAGAAATTACGATATGACGACTTGTCTTAATCACAGACCTCCAGAAGAACATTGATTAATCAGAGATAAACTTATCATCTCTTAACATTTGTTCACGCATTGACGATATAATTTTATTTCCGCCAGCTGAAATTTTCTTCCTCTCTATGATTGATAATCGTTTTCCTTGCTATCACATGGTTTCTATCAACCTATTTTGGAAATTTTATACCCTATCTAGAAATTTTACATGGTTTCTCTGTTCATGTAACTTTCCATTGCTGATCTCGATACCCCCATGCATGTAGCAGACACTTTTTCTCCTTTCATGTCAGATACGGTAATTCATAGTCAATCTGTGCCCCCGTTTTTTTTTGCCAATCTAAAAGATTCAGCTGTTGCCCTGTATAATTTGTCCTAATGAGGATTATGTATTATTCCACGTCATAACCAAAATATGCCCACCTTATTCCCTTTTAACAGCTCGAAATGCTTTAACCAAGCTACTGTGCATTTCCCTTGATAAGATTCCTCCAATCGGAAGCTTTTTCCTATTCCCCTCCCATTGAACTTAAATTTTGTGTACATTTTACTTCTCACTCCGTGGAGAACACAAAATCTAAGATTTTTTATTCCCCTGAGTGACATTGTTCCTTCCTGCATGCATATCCATACTTTATGGTTAATCATGCTTCGTTAGCACATGATTCTACAAGTTTTTCAATACAAGAGTGCTCATCACTCTACTGTTTATACACATCAACATGTTTTCTGAAGTTCATTCAAATGTGCAAACTCATTTTAATATCTCTCCAATCAGTTTTTATAACACTCCGCTGATGTTCCAAATATTTTCTACATAGCATTTGAATTATTTAGCATTATGTCAGATTTGTTTTTTTATTGGCAACTTGGATTTGCCCACACACAATGCAAAAACAGCAGCAGCTCTACAGTCAGCCGAGCCTTCGTCGTTACTTAATACATTCAGTTTCTTTGTTTTTTTACTATTACTTGACGATATAAGATTACGATTTCATTACTGAATGTATTTTCTTCATTTTTCATGTAATTTTTTACCAGCTACTTGCGCTGACAGTGAGTTCTAGCTACCGTCTACGTGTACACGTCACACTTGCTACCCTTACACTTGACAATTATTAACGGTGATATTTGCACACTGTAGATTTACCAACGCTAGTACTGACACATATATATAATTTTACTCGGCCATGTAATTTTCTTTGATGTTGAACATCATGTAATCCATTGTTTTCCACATTAGCATTTGTAACAATATCCTCATGTTACTTGGAATTCAAGCGGCCCATCCTTCCATCTCTGGTCCCGCCGAACTCTTCGTGAAAATTTTTCTGTGTATTTAGCTCAGATTTTACTCACTTTTAGCGATAGGAATTAAGCTTTGGGTAGTTTAGAGTTTATATTTAATATATATTTAGCCTTTAGTTAGGTGTACAGCTTCTTTTACCATTTGTTATTCCCTAGCTAATTCTTATGTGCCTAATTTGAGGACAAATTATATAGCGTCCCGAGCAATGTCAGTCAGTTATCAGTCCTAACATAATACTAACTTGCATAACTATTACTATTGAATTACAACTATTATCAAGCTAGTGTAACACGTATTATAACTTCCATACAAGATATTTTCATATACTTAACATCAAATGAACTAGTGTATTTTTTGGAACATTATAAACATATACTTATATATATATGTAATGTATTTCAAATTATATGTATATCTTTCCTGCCATGTTCCGCCGTGAGAACCAGTGACAGCTTGCACTCGCTTAGCTCGAGCCAAATAGGCCCACAGGCCTACTACTACTACTACTACTACTATTGCTACTACTACTACTACTACAACAACTACTACTACTACTACTACAACTACTACTAGTACTACTACTACTACTATTACTACTACTATTAGTACTACTACTACTACTACTTTAGTTTACGGCCGGATAGTAGTCCGGCCGCCATGGAACTTGGTCACCGGTTTGGGAGCTCCGCAAATTTCTACCGAGTTTTATTGGCTGCAGTCCTCGTATCATATTGAATCATATTCATCTTCATGGACTTTATTTGAAATGTGGTGGTGAATCACCTGTAATACGTAGAGAAGTACGCAAGCTTCAAAAACTTTAAAGATAATGAGTTAAAATATATTTTTGTAAGCTGACTGTGGCGGATCACCTGTGCACCTGCGCAGAGCTGTGCGAGCGGTGATGACAAGTGCTGTTCCAGTGACAAACATGCAGGTGAATAATCTTCTGTGTTTCTTAAGTGGAACCAAAGGTGACTATTCTAGTGAATCATTGTCTGAAATTATATTATCATTCTACTCGCATGAAGATATAAAGGCAGGAAAAACCCTGATAGCTAACTTGACGAAGAAAGATATTGCTTGGCGTCGGGATCCTGAAAAGAAAAAACGAGACCTCCAAGATGTTTTGGAGTTTCACGATGAGTTAGAACAGTCAAAGCTCAAGATGAAATTTGTTGCAAGCTCTCACAAAAGTCTTCCGCCTATGGGTCTTGAGATGCTGGCTCCTGTTATCAACAACCTGGCTGATGAGGTAAAAAAAAAAAAGAATTGTTGCCTAAAATTCTAGACATCAAATCAGAAATATGTAACACTGCTGACACTGTGAGAACATTGAGGATTGATGTTCTAGATCTTAATAAGAAATTCGGCAATGCTGTAAATGGCTTGCACGAAGCATCCCAATATATACAAACTTAACCACCAAAGACGGTGAATGATATAATTTAATTTACAAGAGCATCTAGAGAGAATTCACACGAAATGAACCACATAAACAAATCACCGAACACCTACGTTGAAGCAGTTGACAAACGCTTAACAAAGAAAACGATGAAACGGTTTTTGGTGCGAGTAGCACTGATGGGAGGAGTAAAGGTGTTATACCGAAACTGAGAACTCATCATAACCACGGTGATGCAGTACATCGCAGGAGAAAAACTCTACCATCACCAAGGTTATCACGACAACAGCAGGAGGGACAACCATCATTACAGGAGGATAAGGAGGGACAGACGCCTCACCAGGACCAGGGAGGACAATGGAACTTAAAAATAAAAGAAAACGGAGCAGAGTGGTGGGCACCAGGTGTGAAGGGAACGCCACTCTGAAGGCTGTAAAGAGGACTGTCGACGTCTTTATTGGTAGGCTGGACAATGATGTTACAGAGGAAGATGTCCATGAGTATATAAAGAATACCTTTAAGGTCACTGTATACAATGTTCGTCAATTAAAATTTTAACTAAGGATTTTTCTGCCTTTAAAGTTAATATCAACTTGAATGACAGAGCAACTCTCTTCAACTCGGATTTATGGCCTGCCAAGATATTATTGTTGATAAATGTTTTAATAGAAATACTAAGAGATCTGAGAAATAGTTTACTGTCTGCTTTGTTTTATTACATATGATACTTCTTCTAAGATGGATATAAAGGTTTGTAGTTACAACTGTTGCTCTTTAAAGATAAATATTGATATAGTTCGCTCAATTGCTGCTCAGAACTATGATTTTATATTTTTACAGGAAACGTTTCTATTAGATGATAGACTGGGTGATATTAATTTTATAAGTGAAAGTTATACAGGTGTAGGTGTACCTGCAATCTACTTTGAGAAGTGTCTTGTCTCCAATGCAGGGAGATGTGAGGGTGAATTAGTATGCTTATGGAGAAAGAGTGTTAAGTGGCAAGTAAAAATATTATTGAGTGGTAAGAATTACATTGTTTTACAAATATTGATTGGGAATTTTATAATTATTTTAATAAATGTTTATTTAGAAAGTGTTACGT
The DNA here is from genome assembly GCA_016584305.1 of Chionoecetes opilio. Classification (NCBI taxonomy): domain Eukaryota; kingdom Metazoa; phylum Arthropoda; class Malacostraca; order Decapoda; family Majidae; genus Chionoecetes; species Chionoecetes opilio. The sequence goes on from JACEEZ010002231.1 coordinate 65,008, forward strand.
GGGAGGCAAGAACCATGGACCTACAACGACTTCATACATTAGGACAAATTTTGGCTAATGAAAATTTTGATTATTTTTATATTTAAATGTATGGTCTTTCATGATGTAAATAAGAAGAAATGTAAGGTAAAGGTACATATAAGTCACTTTAAAATCGTGAAAAATTACAAGAGTTTAGGACATTATTTGTCATTCAATTTTTGTGATCAAATAGATGTAGAGGAAAGGCTTCAAAGTTTTGACAGTAAATTTAACACTGTCTTGCGTAAGTTTAAAAGAATCAATT
>JACEEZ010002231.1:70293-80293 GCA_016584305.1 Chionoecetes opilio
AAATGTAGTAGTAGTTGCAAGAAAAGTGTAGTAGTAGTAGCAAGAAATGTGTAGTAGTAGTAGCAAGAAAAATGTATTAGTAGTTGCAAGAAAAGTGTAGTAGTAGTAGCAATAAATGTGTAGTAGTAGTAGCAAGAAAAGTGTAGTAGTAGTAGCAAGAAAAATGTAGTAATAGTTGCAAGAAAAGTGTAGTAGTAGTAGCAAAAAAAATGTAGTAGTAGTTGCAAGAAAAGTGTAGTAGTAGTAGCAAGAAAAATGTTGTAGTAGTTGCAAGAAAAGTGTAGTAGTAGTAGCAAGAGATGTGTAGTAGTAGTAGCAAGAAAAGTGTAGTAGTAGTAGCAAGAAAAATGTAGTAGTAGTTGCAAGAAAAGTGTAGTAGTAGTAGCAAGAAAAATGTAGTAGTAGTAAAGCCACTCTACAACAAGATACCTCACTCGGGATCCCCCAATGCAATTTCTGTTATCCGCCGACGGTGGCGCCGCCGTGCGGCAGGGGTTATACCAGTCTGCTGGCCCATTCACTTGCTGCATATGACTATCATATAGACTATGGTTTATCAGTATATACGATATACTGTAATCTTGGTAAATGTTTGTTCTATTTTAATATCAAATAAAAAGCAGTAAAACACACTAAAGAAATGCCATTACGAGACTCAGAAGAAATATGCATTCACTTAACCTCTTTGCCATTTCAAACTTTGCGAGTCAACTTTTAACATGAAACATATCAATAGAAGCGCAATTTTATTAACTTACCATTGATATATTTCGTCTTTTTGATTAATGAATTAGCACCATGCATAAATGAGCGTCAAATATATCAATACAATCATCAATCGGATACTTTTCCCGATTGATGATGCTATTTATTTACTTATATATTTCAATTTCTGATATATGAATTAGCACCATGCATAAATTAGCGTTAACTAAAAAAATATCATCAAGCGGGATTGATGATTTTATTTATTTATTTAACGCTTATTTATGCATGGTGCTAATTCATTTATCAGAAAACAAAATATATCAATGGAAAGTTAATAAAATTGCGCTTCTATTGATATGTTTCATGTTAAAAGTTGACTCGCAAAGTTTTAATTGGCGAAGAGTATAAGTGAATATAAAGTTCATGCATATTTCTTCAGAGTCTCGTAATGGCATTACTTTACCATGTTTTACTGTTTTTTATTAGATAATATTATAGAACAAACATTTACGAAGATTACATTATATCATTTATACTGATAAACCATAGTCTATATGATATTCGTATGCAGCAAGTGAATGGGCCGGCAGACTGGTTAACCCCTGCCGCCAGGCGGCGCTCGATCTCACGTGCACCACAGGGCACCCCGGAGTGAGGTATCTTGTTTTGGAATGTGTTGTAGAGTGTCTTTGGCAGTGTTGTAGGTCTCGAGACTGGTCTCGAGACCAGTTTGATGTGGTCTTGGTATTGGTCTCGGTCTCGTTTGATGTGGTCTTGGTCTTGATCTTGGTCTCGAAGCTTCTGGTCTCTAAGTTTGGCTCGAGACCAGGTCAAGACCAGGATTAAAAAGTGCCTCGCGGCGTGGGGAAAGTCGTAATTTATTATCATACACGGAGAAAAATCATGGCTGTTTCAATTCACGGCGCGCCATACAGCGTTGTACTGTCTATAAATACTGCCTGACTAGCTCTACAGTGATGATGCATGAGCTGAGCCCTGCGAGCGCTGATAGAGTGCGTGCGAGTCATAAGAACATAGAAATATAAGAATATAAGAAAATAAGGAAGCTACGGGCCGTGGGGCCACAATGGTTTTTCCTGTTACCAAAAACCCTAACACCCCCCTTCATCCCAACCATGAACCTACCAGCCCCCGTTTAAACCCCCCTAAATGACCCCGCACTAACTACCTTTCTACTGATCCACCCCAACATTCACCCCCTTTTGTGAACCTTTTTTCCACATTTTTTTTTTTTTAAATCTACGCTTTTCCAGCTAAATTCGTTACCCTCTTGTTCTCCCCCGGTTAATAGCCGAAAGAATTTTCCTACCTCCTTTATTAATCCCTTTCATTAAAAATTTTCTGCATTTCGCCCCTTTCTCTGCGCTCGGGAGTGTTTTTTTTTTTTTTTTTTTTTTTACATCCGGGGACACCCGGAAAGAAAACTTTAATAGTTTCAATTTTTCCTCAAATTTAAGTTACGCCCCCGTGAATAATTTTTGGCCATTTTTTTCTCCCTGATTCAAACAAGCTAGGTCAAGGGAGTCGAAAACTCATGACGGGCCATTCTCGCAGGAAACTCCTTTTCAGCACGCGTTTGAAAGTTTTTTCCCCTCCGTGAAATATATATTGTAGGCCTATTGAACCCCTCACCCTTCGTACACGTACACCACGGGTTTTACTAGTCGTTTGGGAAAACCAACCAAAAAAATTGTATTTGCTTAGTTTGTTTTTCATGCCACGAAGCAATGAAATGGGCATGGAGAAAAGTGCATGGAGCACAGGGGTCAGGGACATCTAGTGGGAAGTGCGAATGGCAGCCCCACGTTGTAAGATGACTCGTCGCTAGCCAAATACCGAACAATAGGGGAAACGTTGAAGAGCGCGGGAAGGAGAGTACGCGGGCCCCTTTTTCCGGGATTAGAGACCGAGGGGAAGTCTGGAGCCCCCGCCGTACTACTCCTTTTTTTGGGTTGTTTTCAAAATCGCTATCCACTTTTCTTCAGCTTGCTATGAAGGTCCTTCCATCCCGCAACGAGCGCTCCCGTGGGCGCATCTTAGCGGGGCGTATCATCATGGCCCCACCGTTCGCAGCTGCACGAAGATGGGAGATATGCTAAGTTTTTAAAATGCATTTCCACTAAAACGTATTGCAAAATGTAACGAGTTAAAAGCCGAGTAAACGTAAAAAAGTAGAAAATTTGAAAATGAAATTTTAAGTAAACTGCATTTGTTTAATATACTTTGCCTATTTCCCCCTTTTTTTTTCTTTTTACAGCAGCACCCCTCCCTGATAGGGTATTGCGCATGGACAAAGGTTTAAACATATCAGTTTTGGGTTTCATTTTTAATTATTTTTGCATTTGATCCCTAAGACCTATGGTAATTTTAAATTTGGGCGTTATTTCAAAGGGAATGATAGAAAAAAAAATAAAAACCCCTTTCCCTTACAAACAGGAAAAAGGGAAAAAAAAGTATTTACGCAAAGACCAAAAACATCAGATAAGTCAAAATAAAAAAAATATTTTTTAGGCCTGTTCTTGGTCTTGGTCTTTTCGGAGGGTCTGGTCTTGGTCTTGGTCTCGGAGGGTCTTGGTCTTGGCTCGGGGGGATGGTCTTTTCTAGGAAGGTCTGGTCGTGGTCTTTGGTCTTGGTTTTGGTCTCGAAGGGTCTCGTCTGTCTTGGGCTTTGGCTCGGAGGGTTGGGTTTTACTAAAACACGGTCTTTTGGGGTAGTTTGGGGAGGCGGTAGCAGAGTGGTTGCTCTCCCATGGGGTTTCGGTGACCCGGTTTGACCCGAGTAAGAACCTAAAGCCATAAACTCTTTTTTCACCGCGATGGCTTTAAAAACATTAACCATTTTTCTCTACCCGATTTCGAGGGATTGGAGGATACAGGGGGGCGGCATGAGCCTCTAATCACAGGTGTCACTATAAAAATCCTGTCTGCGCCACCACGGGCGAGGGCCAACTATCACAGCCCTCAAGTGAACCTCTAGGTCTAGGGCCTACCATCCGAGCTCTGGGTCACTGCCTACAGGCTCTATAGGCATTGATGTAAACAAAAACAAAAGTTGCAAGAAAAGTGGCTGGAGTCTCATATTTCTTAGCAATATGGAAAAATACGCTTAATATATTTAAGTTTTGTTTTATATTATTCAACATACCTATTTCATTATATATTTTTTTACCACTTACAGACAAACTTTTGTACCTTTGGCTATGGTTGTTAATTACTGGATACGAATTTCTTAGCAATGTAGAAAAATACGCTTTATTTCTCTCTGTTTTAATGTTTAAATCCTCAATTCACATTTCAATATTCATATATTTCTACCACTTCCAGCCAACTTTGCACCTGTGACTATAGTTGTTATTTTTTACTCTCATATATGTGAATTGAATAACCCTTTAATTCACCTGTTTTCTTTTTTTTACTGGACTAGAAATTTCGTTCATTAATCTCATATTTCACAGTTTTTCGTATTCTTTACCACTTAGGTCCAACTTTACATCTAAGATATGATGTAAAGTAAATAACTTTTTGTCTCTCATGCACAGTAGTAATATGACCTTTATTTCACATGTTTTTTTTTACTGGACCGGAACTTATGTCATTACTCGTAAATTTCACCGTTTTTCACATTTGCCCTAACTATTAAAATTTTTTCTTTGGTGTGTGTGTGTGTGTGTGTGTGTGTGTGTGTGTGTGTGTGTGTGTGTGTGTGTGGTGTGGTGTGTGTGTGTGTGTGTGTGTGTGTGTGTGTGTGTGTGTGTGTGTGTGGTGGTGTGTATGTGTTGTGTGTGTGTGTGTGTGTGTGTGTGTGTGTGTGTGTGTGTGTGTGTGTGTGTGTGTGTGTGTGGTGTGTGGTAACACTGTGTGTTCCTTGTACTGTCAAAGTTGTACCGATATAATTAATAGCGTTGAGTTACTATTATTTATCTACTCCTCACTTCCTCTCTTATTCCATTTGATGCTCCCAAGGTGCTACTTCTAGGTGTGTTGAGGTGGCGGGGGGCACAATGGGGCAGAGGGTAGGGAGTCGTGGAAGGGGGGGAGGGGAACGGGGAGGGGGGAGTGTCTGTGTAAGTTTAGTGTACTTTTCAACTGTTTCTCTTTTACTGTGTACCTCAGTCTGTTTATTGGATAGCTACACAGTCAATCAGTCAGTCTGTAGGTCAGTCAGTCACCCGGTCATGTATTCAACTATTCAGTCAGTCAGTCAGTCAGTAAATCAGTTATTTAATCAGTCAGTCAAAATATTAATCAGTCACTTGGTCTTTTATTCAACTAGTCATTCCTTCAATAAGTCAGTTAGTCAGTCAGTCATTCCTACAAATAAACATCTCAAAGGATCTGACTCTTTCGATAAGCTATCTCTTATCAAAACATTATCATCATTATCATTATCATCATTATTTGCCTTATTTGAGTGCTGTGTAGCATTTGATAAAATCAGCGACAAACTTTCTCACAAACCATTCCGCCACGCCCCTCCGTTCATCGCCCACTTTACGATCCGGCACACCCGTATCTTTGTCTTCATAAATATAGTTATCCAACGTCATCAAGCCCCCGCTATTTTTTCCTGGGGCAGGCGATGAGGAACGATACGGCACCCCTAGTTTATTTACCTTTCTTTATCTTTTGTTCCTTCCTTTGCCTTTCCTTTTCCCTTTCTATACCCGTTTTTACCTTGTTTACCTTACTTTTCCCTTTCCCTTCCTTTCTTTAATTTTTTTGCTTTTTTTGAATGCTTTGCCTTTACTTTACCCTTCTCTACCTTCCTTGTTTTTTTCCTTGCTTGCTTTCCTTGCTTGCTTTACCTTGGGTTTTCTGTCATATGGTACGGGGGCGATTGGAATAAGTCATTTGACCCCCAAAACATTTGCGCCCAAGTCTAAAAAACAAGTCAAATTTGGTACAGGTCATACCGTAATGAAACATCTTGTCCTTTTCCAACTTTTCCCCTAACAAACCGGACAAACCTCTAAGTGTTCCCCTTTTCAAACCCACTTTCCGCAAATTTATCAATAAAAAGACGTCAGGAAAGAGAGAAAAGAGAGAGGGAAAAGAGGGGGGGAGAGGGGGGAGAAGGAGAGAGAGAGAGAGAGAGAGAGAAAAGAGAGGGAGGAGAGAAAAGGAAGAGAGGAGAGAGAGAGGAGAGAGGGGGAGAGAGAGAGAGAGAGAGAGAGAGGAGAGAGAGGGGAGAGAAAGAGAGAGAGAGAAGAGAAGGGGAAGAGAGAGAGGGAAAAAAGAGAAGAAGGAGAGGAAAGAAGGGAGAGAGAGAGAGAGAGAAAAGAGAGAGAGGAGAGAAGAGAGGAGAGAGAGAAGAGGAGAGAGAGGAGAGAGAGAGAGAGGAGAGAGAAGAGAGAGGAGAGAGAGAGAGAAAAGAGAGGGGGGAGAGGGAAGAGAGAGAGAGAGAGAGAGAGAGGGAGAGAGAGAGAGAGAGAGAGGAGAAGGGGGAGAAAAAAAGAGAAGGGAAAGAGAAAAGGGAAAAGAGAGAGGAGAAAAAGAGAGAAGGAAAAGGGGGGAAAAAGAGAAGGGAGATTAAGGGAATTTCTTTTTGAGGGGGAGAAGAGGAAAACCCCCAGGGAGGGGAAGAGAAATTGGAGGGAGGAGAGGGGGAAAAAGAGGGAGGAGAAGAGGAAGGGGGGGGAGAGAGGGAAAAGAGGGAGGGAGGGAAATTTTGGGGGAGGAAAGAGGAAGGGGGGAGGAGATGGCGAATATTTTTCGAGCGGAGGACGATTTGAGCGAAAACTTTTTCGAGCGGGGGACGATTGACGAATCTTTTTCGAGCGGAGGCATTTGAACGAAACTTTTTCGGGGGGACCAAAATTTGGGTTTTTTTTTGGGAGGAAAATTGCAATATTTTTTTTCGAAAAAGGGGGGAATTAAAATTTTTGGCACTTTTTAACAAAATTTTTAGAATTAACATAAAAAAATTTTTAGCCGGAGCCAAATTTTGGCGAAACTTCAGCGAAAAATTGAACCCGAATACTTTTTGCCACCCTTGGGAAAAATTCAGCAAAAAAATTTTTTTTAAAAAAAATTTAAAAAATTTAATAAATTTTTTTAAATTTTAATAATATAAATTTTTTTTATTATTTAAAATTTTTAAATTTATTTTAAAATTTTTTAATATTATTATAAATTATTTTATATATATTTTTAAATTTAGAAAAAATTTTAAAAAAAAAATACAAAAAATTTTTTCTTTTTTTAATTAAATATAAATAAAAAATTTTTAATTAAAAAAAAATATAATATATTATAAATATATATAATATTTAATATATATATATATATATATTTTATATATATTTATATAAAAAAAACATATATATATATTTATATATATAATAATATTATATATATATATAATATATTATATATTTTATAATTATTATATATTATATAATATTTTAAATATATATTTATATATATTTATATTAATATATATAATTATATATATATATTATTTAATTATTTATTATTTTTATATATATATATATTATATATATATATATAATATTATATATATAAAATTATATATATTTTATATTTATAAAAAAAATTTATTTTAAAAAAATTTTTATATAATATAAAAAAATATATATATTATATAATATATATATATTTTATATATATTTAAATTATAATAATATTAATATTATAATATATATATAATTATATATTTATTTATATTTAAATTATTTTTATATTTATATATTATATATATATATTATATTATATTTTTATATATTTATTATTTTTAAATATATGAATATATATTATTAAAATTATAATTTTATTTTTTCCCTAATATATATATTATATTATATATAATAATATTTATATATTTTATATATATATATTTTTAAATTATTTTAATAATATTATATATATATAAAAATTAAAAAATATATATATTATATATATAAAATATATATATAAAATATTTTATTTTAAATATATTATAAAATTTTAAAAATTTAAAAAATTATTATTAATATTATATATAATATATTTTTTTTATATATATTTTATATATATATATATATTTATTTTTAATATATAATTTTAAAATATATATTTATATATATATTAAATATATAAAATATATTATATATATTTTTAATTATATATATATATATATTATATAAAAATTTAAATATCTATTTATATTTTAAATATATAATATATATTTATTAATATATAAAATTATAATATATATTTTTATATAATTTAATATTTTTAATTATATATTATAATATTTTTTAAAATATAAATATTATTATATTTTAATTTAAAATTTATTATTATATATATATATTTATATAAAATATTAAAATATTATATTTATATATATTATATAAAATATATATATATATAAAATATAGGTTTTTTTTTTGGGTTTTTTTTTTTTTTTTTTTTTTTTTTTTTTTTTTTTTTTTATTTTTTTTTTTTTTTTTTTTTTTTTTTTTTTTTTTATTTTTCTTAATAAAAAATAAAAAAATTTTTAAAATTAAATATTTATTTTAAAATTTTTCATTAAATCTAAACTTTTCCCCTTTTCTTTTTTCCCACTTTCCTAAAAAATTTCTTTTCAAAAAATAACAAAACCCCCCAAAAAAAATTAAAACCTTTTTTTTCCCTTTTTTTTATTAATTTTATTTTTGATAATAAATTTTTTTTATATTTTTTTGAACCAGGTTATTTTTTATCCCTTTTTTTTTAAAAAAAAAAAAAAAATATATATATATATATTATATATATATATATATATATATAATATATATATATATATATATATATATATATATAATATATATATATATATATATATGGGTGGGTGGGAGGGGTGGGGGTGGGGGGGTGGGTGGGGGTGGGGGGTGTGGGTGGGTGGGGGATGGGTGGGGGGTGGTGTGGGTGTGGTTGTGGGTGGGTGTGGGTTTGGGTTGGGGGGGGGGTGGGCGGGTGGGTGGGAGTGGGGGTGGGTGAGTGGGGGGGGGGTTGGGGGGGGGTGGGTGTGTGTGTGGGGTGTGTGTGTGTGTGTTGTGTGTGTGGGTGTGTGTGGTGTGTGTGTGTGTCAGATGAGGATGGAAGGAAGCGGGGAGGGGAGGTAATACGAAGAAAGGTCAGGTCTACACTCTGTGGTCATGTCATGGATAGTCCCGTCTTCACCCCACGTCTTTCTACACACACACACACCACACACACGCTACCCACCCATCCACCCCAACCCCCCCACCCACCCACCCGCACACCACACACACCCTCACAAGACCTATGTATATATTCTATTATATATATATTATATATATATATCTATATATATATATATATATATATATATATATATATATATATATTATATATATATATATATATATATATATATATATATATATATATATATATATATATATATATAGATATATATATATATATATATATATATATATATATATATATATATTAATCACCCACTTTCAACCTCGTTCCTGTCACTGGGTGATGGAGAGTTGAGTGAGTGCGGGCGTGGAGTTAGGTGAGTCGTGGGTGGGTCGTGAGTGAAGCCATGTGGATTCGTGAATACGGTATGGGTGAGGGGTGGGGGTGGGTTAGAGGAGTGAGTGAGGGATGAGTGGCGAGGGGTGTTTGAAGACATAAGTGAGGGCCAGGAGTCAGCAAGGCAAGATGAGAGTTGGAATGGTTCTTTATCCTCATTGTAATACCTCATTGTGATTCCCACACTAAGTTAATGAGTTGATCAAGAAAATTAACCTTTGCTTAAACTGTAACCTAACGTAAACCGCGAATTTTGTTGGCCAAATTATCCAGTGCTTGCACCAAACCCCGAGGACTGGAAAAGTGTTGCCGGTTGTGTCCTGTCTCCCGTAATCATGGGTTGTCGTCAACAGTAAGAGTAAGCACTAAGGAGCAAAATGAAAATGTAGATATGGGACGGGGTCATAAGAGTGGTAGCTGGGCCCTGTAAATACAACTGATGATACACACACCTGTGATACCACTGGATGCCCCCTGAGTGGCTGGTGTTTTAGATTAACATTAGAGCGTCACGCCAATTCTATGGTCGGACGTTCGTCCTCACGGCGCCCCTGTTCCCGGGGATTTTTTCAACTGATAAATTCAGCGCGGTTTCTGTCTCCCTTGAGCCAAGGGGATGGGTGTGTGTGTGTGAAGGTTCCCAGGGATTATCCATAAAGAAAAAATCGGTCATATTATAATTATAGTTCCAAGCTCTCTCCGGGAGAGGCAAAACTGAC
>JACEEZ010002232.1:0-10000 GCA_016584305.1 Chionoecetes opilio
CTGAGAGACTTTTTAAATTTCTATCAAGGGTTTATCACTGTGGGTTGTGGTGGTAAGTTGTTTCCTATATTCGAAATATTTAATTGAGATGAAAAGTGGTATGTACACGGGAAAAATTCAAAAGAAAAACTTAGCGTACAAAAAAAACCGTGATGAAGTATAAATGGGGTTGGTCGGGGGAGCGGTGGTCGCAGGTCGCAGTAGTGTTTAGAAAGGTTTTTAGCAAGCTCAGAAGAGCAGTGACAGAAAAAACGGTAGAAAAAGGAAAGAAAGAAACATTGGGGCGGATTTAAAATTGAAGACAGTCAGCATAGGCATCAGCCTGGGGGGTTGGTCGGTATAAAATTAGGGCGAGAATGAAAATATGTTTTTTGGGAAAAGGTAAAAATGCCTAAGTTAAAAAACTGTGATACTTGGGGCGTGGCAGCTTTAGGGGTTTTACCCCCCCCTTTTCCAAACTGTTTTTTTAAAATTATAAAATTACATATTTATTTTTTTTTTTTTTTTTTCAGGGGTATTTTTTGGCCACCTAAAACATGGTGCAGGTAACCATCAAAAACTCAATCATGCTGATCTCCGCAGCCAAAAATAAATAAAATGGGGAAAACAGTGTCGCAGTCGTCACCCTCATTCAAGCCTGGCCAACCCATTCTCAGAGAGAAAACCCTCATAAGCATTTCTACTGTAAATCGGCACACGAGACATTGCCTCTGCCCTGATTAAAGCATTTTCTTTTGGGAGAGAAGATTTATGCCCTTTCCGCAATGGGGAACTGGAGAACGACCCCCCCCAAAAACTATTTACGATCCTGAAAACTAAAAAACTGAAGACATTCACTAATATGTGAAAAAAAAGTATTGAAAAAAAGTGGGAAGGACATAATTTTAAAAGCTGCCCGGGTCTCTGTTTGGTCCATCATAGTAGGGGCACAAGGGCGCAATCTCAAGAGGAGGACATCCTCCTCACCCTGGGCCCACTCCCCCTGGGCTCTCTCTCCCCCAGAGGGATTACCAGGAAAACAAAAAAGCTTCCTTAGCCAAACTTTGCAGAAGAATTACAGTAGCCCCAAACCCCTAAAAAACCCGGCTTTGTGAGGGGGGGAAAAAACTTGTTCAAGAGTACAGGTTGTCAGCTACGTTTGGAGACATTGCCACAAATCTGTTTTGGGCTTGCGTAAAGGGAAAGTAAAAGTACCCGAAAAGTTTGTTCGACACGTTCGAAAAAATTCTTAAAGAACGTGAGAATGGGAAAGGGGTAAAACCCGGAAGCAGCTGCAGGACACAAGCGCACAGTTTGAGGCAATGGAAAGTTTCCTGACAGGAATAACTAAAAAAAACCAGTCTGATTAGTTTCTTTTGTCATGAATGGGGAAGCCAGTGTACAGGGAGAAAACATGAAAAGATTCTGTTAAAACTGTAATGAAAAATGCACAAAATTAAATCAGGGGGCAGTGAAGAGGTACCAATCTCAGTGCCAGCAGGAAAAAGCAGAGGGCGCCTACTTTTCCCCAGCTGTCCAGCTGCTAACAGGTACCAGGCTGTTGTGAATGCGCAGAGGATACAGAGTCTTTATCATTGTTTGGCTTCCATGACAAGATAGGGGCCCCGTTTTTCCAGAATGTGGAACTAGAACCAAAACTAGTTAGTTGACCGGGAAAGTGCTGCCACTACGGCATAGATGTCGCAGACTTTTTGGTTACATGCTACCGGGATTGACACTACCAGTGTTTTCCGGTAAAGGGAAGGCAAGTGCTCTAAATTCGTGACCAACAAAGGAAATCAAACACATTTACACAGTTGGGGCCCGGAAAGGGACCTCTCCTCAAAACTGATGGACAAACGGAAAGGTTTTCAATGTCTCCTCTATGTCCCAAAGCAGCATTCACTAAGGTCAAAAATCTCAGGGACCACTTGTTTTTTTTTAAGAAAGGTGAATAGAGAGTCTCAGCTTCCACCCTGCAGGACTGTTAGTCAAACATGCCAAAGGGCAAAATACCAGCGGAATATGGAGAAGAGGTTTTTGAGCGACCAGGTGACCAAGTCCCCTTGGCAGAGGGGTGGGGAAAATTTTACATGGATGTACTGAGGAATTAGGGGGGTGGATTGGATGGTGGTCGGCCAGCACCTGAGGCTATCTTGGCCCCACTGGCCTGCAAAAGTCAAGGTGTGTACATGCCAAAAATTTTCTGCTGGCAAAAGGACTTAAGTGCACTGATATGTGCAACTGTCAGACTGCGAGAATCGTTCATCAATATGAGGAAAGGGCCCGGACAAGACGACGAGTTTATGATTAATTTCATAAAAGGTGTGTTTAATGTTTTGGTAATTGCGTTTTGTTAGTCATATATACATATTACATATTACAAATTTCATACATAGTATATAAAATTATCCGTTGAATTGGTATATGTATTTAAAAGCGGATTCTAAAAACATTTTTTACTTGATCATCTTCCCGATTTACCACGTTTTTGAAAATGCCCTAGGGCCCGGGGAAAAAGTGGTTCTTCCCCCAGAGGAAAAGCCGATTTGGGGACAAAAATCGAAGCTAGGGGAAAAATAAACATACCGTTGGAATCACCAGGAAAAGCTCTACATATAGGCCCTAAAAAAAAATTTAAAAAATTTTTATAAATTTTGGGTGATTTTGCGGCCATTTTTGGAAAAAAAGGGGGATCTCATTAAACTGCCCCCCCACAATGCTACACAGTTTTCTAACTCTAGGGATTTTTACCTTCTCAAAAACACTCTGCATTCTCGCCCTAAATTTTATACCGGGGACAAAATTGGGCCGGGGCTGACCCTATCAGAGGAGAGGAGTTGATGAGACAAAAGTCTGTGTGTCTGTTGTGTGCGCATAAATGTATGTTTTTACGTTAGGTTTTGTTGCTGTATTTGTATGTGTTTAGATTATATGCATTTTTGTGTATTGGTATATACGTATGTATATGTTTAACTAGCCGCAAACCGCCCTCCGGCGACCTTTTTTTTACTCCTGCGGAGGGGTAGGTGGGCCCTCGGCCCCCCACCCGTGTTTGGGGGGCCCAAGGGCCCCCAAACCGGGCTCTCCAGATAGCCCCTTCTAGCTTTCCGAAATCATGGATAAAAGAAATGTATGTATTAACGCCAACCCATTTACATCACCCCCCAACCCCTTTACCACCCATTACCCCCCACCCCCCACCCCTTCACTCACCCTTACCCATACCCCCCCCCCCCATTCACTCACCCATTAGGGTATTGGTGGGCCTTCCCCACCACCTGTGTTTTGGGGGGCCGAAGGCCACCAAACACAGACTCTCCAGAAGCCCCTTCTAACTTCCTGAATCATGGGTAGAAATTATGTTTCCCCCCACCCTTCCTCACCCATTACCATCCCCCCCCACCCTTCCTCCCCCATTCCCATCACCACACACCCATTCACTCCCCATTATCCATCACCCCCCACCTTTCCCTCCCCGTACCCCCAACCCATCACCCCCCCCCCCTTCATCACCCACACCCCACACCCATTCCCCATCCCCCCACCCATTCACCACCCATTCCCCATCACCTACATCAAAGTTTCCTCAATTCTCCAACCCCCTTTTTTTTTTTCACAATTCTCGCTAATAGGCTGCAAAAAAAAGAAAGAAAAAGTGTGGGATCTCTCATATGTGGGTTTTAAAACCCTTTCCCCCCGGGTCGAGCTGTTCCAAAACGGGACATATGTGGGATTCCGCCACGGGGGGGGCACCTACGCGGCAACGACAACAGACAGCAGCAACAGACGAAAAAACCCACACACTTTCATTTAAATTTTATTATAGATTTATGTGTCAGTTATTAAATATTTATATTTTGTGCCCCCTAAATATTAGTCCACTTGCTTAATTTTATGCATTTTCTTCCCCTTCATAATGGCATTTCTTAGTGTATTTACTTTTTTTTTATTTGAAAATATTTTTAAACAAAATTTACGAAGATAAGTAATCTTATACGTACTGAAAAAACCATGGGAAGGGAAATGGGGGATGATCGAAACCTTTTTTACCTTGTAAATCGACCTCCACTGGCCAGGGGTCGGGTGGGCGGGGCAGGAACGAAAGTCCAGTATACAGTATCTTTAAAAACGAAATACATCAAAACGAATACATCAGGGAAAGCAAATACAATTGCGCTTCTATTGATACCCTTCATGTAAAAGTTGACTCGAAATTTTTTTAAATGGCGTAGAGTTAAAGTGAATTTAAGTTCATACATATTTTTTCAGTCTCTAATGGCTTTTTCTTTAGCGTTTTTTACTTTTTTTTTATTTATAATTTTATAGAACAAACATTTCAAAGTTACGTATATCATATATACTGATAAACCAGTCTATATGATCCGTATATTATATATAATATATTATATTTTAAAATTATAATAAAATTATATTATATATAAAATATTTTGAATCCAGGGGCCCCTCCGACTTCAGGCCCTTGTGAAAACGGCCGTATTCTTTCGCGTCCAGTTTTTACAGTGGTCTATGAATAAAATAAATATATAATATTATATATATATATATATATATATTATATATAATATATATATTACTTTTATAACAATACGTCCCAGATCAAAAGATATTTATACCTGGGGGCTGGTAATTTTCTGTCTTAATCAGGCACAACAGCCATAAAAATTTTCGTCATCCTCCTGCAAGAAACATAAAAGCAGGACAAGCTGCGTACAAAAAGAAGTAAAAGAGGAGGGAAACCCCCTTGGGGGGGGTTTTCCAAAATTCAAATTCCCTGGCTTATGTGACAGCGTAGCTAATGTTCCGGGCAATCTCGGGTTAAAGCACGCGTAAACCTCATGTGCGTCAATCACGCCGCGGAAGTGGCGAAAGGAGACCGAGTCACCTGCAGCTTTGAATTTTTTCGTTTTGTGATCTGGATTCTTAATTTATATCCCCTCGACGGCACCAGTAGGGCCCGGAAAAGCCCCGACGCAGAAGTTCCACAGGACAAGGCCAACTGCTGGGGACGGGGTTCCCCCGGGAAACCTTGTCCTGCCTGGTCGGGGTTAAATCCACCCAGCGGTAGGGGAACCCGCCCCCCGCCTGAGGATGCCCGGGCCAGGTTGACTATGCTGCTGCGATCCCTGTTAGGGAAAGCTCCGGGGCGGGGTCCACCCGGTGGGGGGTGGGTGACCTGCTGCCCGCAGGTGCTTCCCCTAGTTTTTTGCCGTGATTTCCCCCTTTCCCCCCTCCTCCCCTTTTACCATCCCATTTATTGTTGTTTTCCTTTCCTTTTTCTCTACTCCTCCCCCATCAGCTTTTCCCCCCCCTTTTCCTGCACATTTCTATAGCGTCCCGGTAAAAAATGCTACTGGCTTTAAGCATTGGTGCTGTGAAAGTTATGTATTCCCCTTTCTCACGCTAAAAAATTTTTTTTGATACAAAAGAAAAACATGAAATTTTTTGTGTATGGAAACAATGTTTTTCGGAAGTAAGTAAAATTTTTACTTTTTTCAAAAAACAAAATCTGGTTGCTGCATTCAACAATATTCCGAAAAAAATATTTTGTTGAAAATTACATAAAAGTATGTTAAAACAGTTTTTGGGGACACGGTTTAGAACCGAGTACTTTATTTCCCGAAAGTTTTTTCTTTTTTCGCCTTAGTCAGGGAAAAAAGTACTCCTTATCAGCCCGTGTCTCCTAATCCCCGTTTTTACACCTATTTGCAGTCTAAACAAATGAATGTTTTTTGAAATCCGATTTTATTGTGTTAAAGGGCCCTAGAGAGAGCAACAAACCTACCCTGTTTTAAATAAAATATGATTGTTTGTATTTTTTTTTTTTCAAATTTTGTGTAAAAATATTTGCATTTGAGTAAGAACATACGCATATAAGGAACTACAAAAAGGGCCCCGGGACCTACACGAGGTAGTTCCCGTCATTAACAAAACCTACACTATTTTTTTATCCTCTCCATGAAATTATCTAGCCCCCATTTAAAGCTCCCCATGGCTCTGCACTAATTACTTGTCCCTTCCCCTCATTTACAAAACTTTTGTGAACAAGTTTTTTTCCATTTTTATTTTAAATCTGCGCTTTTTCCCGCTTTAAAACCGTTACTTCTTGTTCTCCCCGATTACTAGATGTAAAAACTTTTACCCTAAACCTAATCACTTTTTTCCTCTCCCCTTTATTGTATCCCTTTATCCACTAAAAAAAATTTTATCTTAGCCCCTTACTCTACGTCTCGGAATTGAGATTTAAAAAACTTCAAACTCCCCTCGTAACTAAATTACCATCCTATGAATCATTTTGGTCATCCTTTTCTGCACTGATTTCTAACAAAGACGATTCTAAAAAGCTGTATCTATCCTGTACTACGGAGACCCAAAAATGACCGCATGTCTAGGTGAGGTCTTACTAGAGCCCCAAAAAAAAAAACTTTAGCTAACCTCAGCTTTCTACTTTTAAATTTTTGGTTATGAATCCTAACCCCTTTAGCTCATTTCTCTCAAAATATATTTTTCCTGGGCGGGGTCGGGGCTCACTCTCACTCATCTTTTTCACCCTTTTGTCTTTTCACGATACATTTGGGATGGTGTTTTATTACCCCGGGGTTTTCTCTACCAAAATTCATAACGCGCACTTATCATTTTAAATTCCTTGCCCCCGACTACACACTCATTAAATTTATCAAGTCTCCCTCCAATATGTTTAATCAACGTATCTAATGATCCTACCTACCTTTACATCAGGAAACTTGTGTTAGCTCTGCTAATCCCACTATCCAAGTCATTGATATAAATAAAAAATAGTAATGTCCCAAAAACGCCCTTGTGGATCCCACTTGTACCTGCCCCCTTTAGATTTAAAAACCTTAAATTGAAACCCCTTTGTTCCCTTTGGGGCCCCAGACAAATACGTCACGGTTTTTTTCATGGGTTGCATTTGGGGAAAAGGCGGGGTCGCCGCGGTGGCCACGAAGGGAAAATACGGCGTGGGGGAATTTAGAGTTATTTTGCGCAAAATTTGATTTTCCGGTGCTTATTACTGTGCTCTGTTCGCGCTGACAACACTTAGAGAAACCTGGGAAAAGGGCTGATGTGCAGGTTTTTAAACCAAAAAAACAGAGTCAAAACCGAGCCTCGTAAAAAGGAAAGCAATGGTGGGTACGTAACGTGTCCCTCCCACTTGCTTACTTCAATGAGACCTGCTTGACTTTTTTCCGGGTTTAAACCCTCTGCACATCAACCATCACCTCGGGTCTTCCTATTTTCAGCGAGCCGGGAAAATATAGCACTGGAATATAAATTTCCCCCAAAAACAACTAAAATTTTTTCATCGTCGTAGTCTTCTCTTTTAGTTGTATCATTTCATGGTTATGATAGTTTTAAAAATACTTTTTAAATTTTGAGTTCCTTTTTTTGTCTTTTCTCATAATAAGTAGGGTATTATTCAGTGTTTGCCCTACCCCCCCCTCTCCCAAAAAACAATTTGGGGGCCCTGGGGAAATGCGGGTTTTTAGCGGGTACAAATATCGTCGAAAACCACAATTTTTGAGTTGGGGGTGTTGAAAAAAATTGCCTAATCGGGGAAAATTCATTGGTTTTTCTGAGTCCAGAAACGTGTGAACCTGACGTCCTCACAGAATGATGACCAATTTTCGAGAACACCCCAACCTCCCGCTAGGAGGTTTTTTTTATTTGGTTGGTTTAGGTGGGTTATATTTGGTTAGGTTATATTTGGGTTGGGTTTTAGGTTTAGTTAGTTTGGGTTTTTTAGTTTTGGTTTTGGGTTTTAGATTTGGTTAGGTTAATTAGGTTATATTTGGTTGTTAGGTTTTTTTAATTTTGGTTAGGCAAATTTCTCTAGATATAAGGAAATTACCTAGATCAGGGAATTTTTTCCCCCCCTACCAACTCTTAAATAAAGTGTTTCGACCATAATTGTTCCCCCCCCGAAAACCCCAATTCCCCCGGTCTCCAAAATTGTTTGGGAAAATTGGGAGGTATGGGCAAACCCCTAAATTTTAATGTGGGGTTTAATATTTAAATTGGGGTTTTTGGGTGGGGAACAAAAATTTTGCTCGGAAAAACATTTTAAGAGTTGTGGATGGGTGGAAAAATTTTCCCGGATCTAGGGTAATTACCCTTTTTCTAGAGAAAATTTCCTAACCAAAAATTAAACCCAACCTAACCAAATAAACCTAAGCTAACCCAACCAAAACTAATCAAACCTAACCTAACCAAATCTAAACCCAACCAAATCTAACCTAACCTTCTAGCGGGGGGGTTGGGGGTGTTCTAAAAACTTCGGGCACATTCTGTGAGGATCGTAGGGTTTACACGTCTCTGGGGCTCAGAAAAATCCCAAGAATTTCCTTTTCTAGGCAATTTTTACAACCCCCTAAAATCAAAACTATGTGGTTGCGACGCATATTTTTTTCCCCCCAAAAAAAACCCGCATTCCCCCCGGTCCCCCCCCCTTCCCCCCAGCAGGGCCCCCAAACTTGTTTTGTGGGAGGGGGAGTATGGCAAACGTGCACTAGAAAATACCGGGAATTTTCCCCCTATACACACTCTTAAATTTTGTGTTTTCCCACCTTTAAATTTTTTCCCCCCCCAAAACCCCCCATTCCCACAGGTCCCCAAACTTGTTTGGGGGGAAATGGTGGTATGGGCAAAAACAAAATTTTACCAAAATTCCCTAGATCTAGGTAATTACCCTTATTCTAAGAAATTTGCCTAACCAAAACTAAAAATAACCTAACCCCAACCAAACCAAAAAAACCTAAAATAACCTAACCAAAATAACCAAACCCAAACCCAACCAAATCTAACCTAACCAAAACCAACCCAAAACTAAAACCCAGCCTCCTAGCGGGAGGTTGGGGGGGGTTCTCGGGGGGGGCACTTGGGGGACATTCTGTTAATCGTCAGGTTCAACTTTCTGGCTCGAAGAAATCCAAAAATTTTCCCCTTTTCTAGGCAAATTTTTTCAACACCCTTAAATCGAAAAATATGTGGTTGCGACCAATTTTTTTACCCAGCCAAAAACCGCATTCCCCCAGGGCCCCCCAAACTTGTTTTGTGGGAGGGGGGAGTATGGGCAACACTGAATAATACCCTACTTATTAGAAAAAGACAACAAAAAAAGGAAATCAATTTTTAAAAAGGGTTTTTTAATACTTCATAACCCTGAATATGTATACACCCACAAAGAAAGACTACGACGATGAAAAAAAAATTTGAGTTGTTTTGGGGGAAATTTTATATTCCAGTCTATATTTTTCCCTGCTTGCTTTACAACATAGAGAAAAATGAGGTGATGGTTTTTGTCGAGGTTTTTAAACCGAAAATAGTACGCAGAGTCTCATTAGAAAAGCAATGGTAGGGACACGTACGTACCTACCTTGCTTACCTTTTTACGAGGCTCTTTAGCTCTGTTTCCCTTTGGGTTTTGAAGCCTCGCACACAGCCTTACCTCGGGCTTCTCTATAGTGCTGTCAGCGAGAAAAGAGCACAGTAATATAGCACCTGGATATAAATTTTCCCGCGCAAAAAAACTCTAAATTTTTCCCATCGCCGTAGTTTTCCCTTCGTAGGTCCACCCCCGGCGACCCCGCCTTATCCCACAATGCACCGATGTAAACAAACCGTGACGTAGTTATGGTAGGGCCCATTGAGTTATAGTCCTCAAAGAATCTGCATGGTTAAAAACTCTCTTGTGGTTTTTCCGAAATTCCTGATATTCCCGGTTACTCATGACACAAGGTTGATACAACCAAATAATTAGCACCGAAATATATCAATACTTATATATATATATATTATATATATATATATATATATATATATATATATATTATATATAATATTATATATATATATATTATTATATATATATATATATCTATATATATATATATATATATATTTATATATATACATATATAAAATATATATATTCACGTTGGAGCCTATAGCACCTATAGGCTTTTCAATTTTTGTTCTTTGA
>JACEEZ010002232.1:15000-36121 GCA_016584305.1 Chionoecetes opilio
AGTGGTGTTGAGAACGCAAAATACATAACAATACTCATAAATTGAGTATATATGATTTTTTTCTGATTTAAAGAACTGAACAGGGCATATAAACGAAATTAGGCCATATAACAAACCCAGCCGTTTGTGGTGATATTGTTTTGTGGTGATGAGCCAAGAATGGTGAGCTGCGGCATCTCACTCACTCGGGTAGCGACTAGCGATGCCAGACACCACCACGCGCACGGCTACGCGTCAGACTGAAGGTATAGTGCCCTTTTCCTTAATTCAAACCCAAGCCCTTGTCCATCCAGCAGTGATAGGTACCGGGTGTTAGCCGGGGGTTTGCGACCCGTCTCCCGGGGTGGTGGCTTCCCCCAACTGGCAGGAAGACGAGCTACGAATAGATAGATTATATAATTATGGGTAGTTGTAATAATTCAACTATCTCCCTGCTTATGAAGGATCTTTGTGCACCACTGTCAAACATCGTCTTTACATTGACTGAATGACCAGTATGGCTCACATTCAAATCCGCAGTGGGAACAGCTGCTGAACTACTCTTATTAGTGACTGCCATTTTAACTACTGTAGGGTCTGAGTTATTATCACTGTTAGGACAAAGAGCGATGCTATGAACAGATTGTTTACATTTCCTACAAGTTTTTTAAGCTTATAGGGCAGGGCATTTGAAGCATGTTTACCACGGAGACAGGTTAAGCAATTACAAAGGCGCATTAACCTTTCAACTCTCGTGTAACAATCTGAATAGATATTACATGTGGAGGGTGGATGTTCCCCCTCACATAAGACACAATTTATTATTCGTACTTCTCTAGAAGTAATCGCCCTGAAAATAGGGATTGTATCTATTACACTGGTCGACAAAAAAAAATTGAAGATATGGTTCTGGACTAAATTAAGCTAATTATAGGTAAATCGACCCTGCTGAACTCGAATCTGATGTTCAATTAACTCTATCACGTCCAGTTTTTGAGAACCAAAACGCAATTCATAAAAAATAGGGGTAAAATCAGCAGAAATAGGTTTCACCAATGTTTTCATTTTAACTCTTAATCTTTTCTTTTCTCAAGCCTATTTGGGGCAGTGCAGTGTTTTTGAGTCAGTGTGGTTTGTGTAGTGAGCAGGGGAGGGTGTGCGCGCTGCGTATTGGCGAGGGGTTAGCAGGCTGTGTAGTACATTTTTATCTACTGATCGTACAGCTATTGACATATGTTTAAACATTTTATTTTTCTTTGCAGATATGATGTGTTTGATTTAGTGGAGTCCTACTTTTAGTTGGTTTCCCGGGTATATAGTACCTTGTACCGGGCTGTGATGGAGCGCCGTAACTGGGGTAAATGCATGGGAAACAGTTTTTGTTACATATGTGGAATTTTTCCCCCTGACAGCCCTGAAGAAACCTCTTACAAAGAATGTTAAAGCAGCTTATCTGCATTACTTTCAAGTGCGTATAGGTGATCAAGATAAGAATTTGGGGCCCCTCACGTAGCATGCAACCCCTGTGTGAACCCCTTGAATGAAAGGATGCGTGGCAAACGGCCATCAGGCATGGCATTCGGCATCCCAAAGGTTTGGCGTGAACAAAAGGATCACTGTACTGACTGCTACTTCTGCCTCACTAACATCAAAGGATATTCAGTAAAAACGCGAGCTAAAAACAGGTATCCTGACGTACCTTCTGCCATCAGGCTGTGCCACATGGTCCTGATCTCCCAGTTCCAAATGTTCCAATTGCAAGTGCTATAAGTGAATCAGATTCGAACGAGGAGGATAATCCCATGGATACAGACTTTCAAGAAATGGCAGACAACAGAGAGCCCAAATTCATCAGTCAGGAAATGCTACATGACCTTGCTAGGGACCTAGATCTACCCAAGGGGAAAAGTGAAGTCCTTGATCTCGTCTCAAGGAAAGGAATTTGCTACAAGAAAGGGGTTCTCATCACCACGTTTCGTCGTAGACATAAAGAAATTTCATTCTTCTTCAAGATGGAACACAAGCTCTGTTCTGCTTTGATGTTGAACACCTCATGGAACAACTTTTTGGGGTCTCACACTTATGATAAGAGTGAGTGGCGGCTGTTCATAGATTCAGGGAAAAAAAACGCTAAAGGCCGTTCTTTTTGCATAAAGGAAAAAAGCTTCCGAGTGTTCCAAATTTCGCATGGCCATGGGAAATGAGTGAAACTTATGAACTATGAGACTTTTTATCTGCTGTTAAATATGAAAACATCAGTGGAATCTGTGTGGGGACCTGAAGGTAATCTCCTTGCTTCTAGGGCTCCAGTTAGGTTACACTAACACATGTATTTTCTTTGTGTGTGGGACTCTAGAGCGGACAGCAAACATTTTCAAACAAAAGGAATGGCCAGCACGACCGAAAGACTCACCTGGCAGGTTCAACTGTATGTCCAAACCTCTTATTGACAGTGAAAAGGTGTACTTACCTCCATTGCATTCTGAAACTTGGGTTATGAAAAAATTTTGTAAGGCCATGGATCAAAATGGTGCTGGCTTTCAGTATTTGTTAAACAAAGTTTGAACGCACTGTATCTGAAGCCAAAATAAAGGCGGTGTTTTCAATGGCCCTCAAAATTTGTCAACTACTCAATGATGATGACTTTGTAAAGAGCCTAACTGCCCTGGAAAAAGCTGCTTGGAAGAGCTTTTTGGCTGTTTATAAAGAACTACCTAGGTAATTTCGAGCATCGAATTAAAGAGGAACTTGTAAATGACATGTTGAAGAGTTACCATGCGCTTGGGGCTCGGATGTCACTCAAAATCCACTTTTTCCATTCACATCTTGATTTCTTCCCAACGAATCTTGGCGCGGTCAGTGATGAGCAGGGGGAACGTTTCCACCAGGGCATTGCCACCATGGAAACCCGATACCAAGGACGATTCACTCCCACATGATAGGGGACTATTGCTGGACGCTACAAAGTGAAAGTACTGCTCCTACAAACGAAAAAGCAAACTACGAAACACTTCTGATGTACTATGAGCAGGGTGAGTTTCTTTTGTGTGTTAGGTTAATAGTTTTATCATATGTATATTTAATACCAATTTGAGATTTTGACTGTTCTTCTGAAGAACAGTCTAGATCTGACTGTTCTTCGAACTAGCGCATCTTTCTCTCAAAAAAAATCTCGAAGTTGTGCTCCAAAATACTATAAAATTATATATATATATATATATATAATATATATATATATATATATATATATATATATATAATTTTAAAAATATATAATATATATATATATATATATAATATAATATATATATAATATATATTAAGGGTTAAAATTTAACTGTGATTTGGTTTTATTTATTAATAATTTTACAGAGGTTTGGGGGGATTTTGGGGGATTTCATATTTTCCTGAGGGGAGAGTCCCGGCAACAATCTGGGAACCCTGCGCCCAGCCGATCTAGGTGTAGCACAGTAGGGTTGTGCGGTATCAAAAAATACCGGTATTGCCGATACCGGTTTTTCGGGAATAATACCGTAAAGTCCTCACACCGGGTATCAGTTTTACGATACCGGTATACCATACCGGGGCCAAAATACCGTATTACCGGTATCGGTATTTGCTTTATTCGTGGTTTTTTTTACTTGTTCATTTCTCAGAACAATTATTAACCTCTACACATCGAACCCCCCTAAAATAAAGTTTCCTATAGCGGTCGCCTTTTTTTTTTTACAATTCTTTTAAACCCCCACCGTACAGCATAGACCCCCCTAAAATAAGTTTCCTGTGGTGTCGGCCAGTGGCGGATTTAAGGGGGGACCGAGTAGACCATGGCCCAGGCCCTGCTTCCGCAAGGGCCCCGCACCCCAGAGGAAAAAATATGTTTTCCCAATAAAATCTGAAAGCTGGACTTTCTTATTTGCTCTAACACTGTTACATTGCATGTACCATAATATGCCTCAAAATTTGTACCAACTTAAAGTAAAATATGGGGGGAAAAATTTTCAATTAAACTAATATGAAATCTGACCACATTTGGTAAAATTCTAGAGTCCTTTTCCTGCCCTTATTAGTAGTTTTATTTTCTCCAGACCTTCACAACTCCCTTCAGATACCTCTAAAACGTAATAATAAGTGGGGGGGAGATTAAAAAAATAGAAAAAATTACTAACCTAACCTAACCTGGTAAATTGTAGTCCTTTCCCACCCTTGTATCTCGTTAGGAGGTTATTGGTTAGATTATAGTGAGGTTAGGTTAGAAATTTTATTTTTGGGGGTCCAGGGGGAGGGTAAAAATAAGGGGGAGGGGGCGTTGAAGGGGCATCCCTCCTCACTTTATAATTACGTTTTTAGAGGTATCTGAAGGGGTCTGGTGAAGGTCTGGAGAAAAAAGAAATATTAATAAGGGCTGGAAAGGATTTCTAGAATTTACCCCACATTTCATTCGGGCCCCGCACTCCCACCGGCCTAGGGCCCCGCACACCACAAATCCGCCCCTGGCGTCGGCCATCTCTTTTTTTTCAATTCGTAACCCCTACCGACAGCTTAGGCCCCCTAAAATAAAATTTTATGTGGCGTAGGCCATTTTTTTTTTAACATCAGTAATTAGTGTGTATAATGTAACCTCTAAATAAGGAAAATAACAATAATTTGATTCAAATTTCCTTTTAACATTTATTTTTTTGGACAAAGAGTTTCCTGAGATTCCTGAGTAAGACAGTTTTTTATATATATTATATATATATATATATATATATATATAGATATATATTTTATATATATATATATATATATATATATATATATATATCCCTAATATTTTCATTATTACAATTTTCTATCATTGTTATCATCATACTACCATAGATAGTATGGGTTGGTGGTTGTCTGTGTGTGTGTGTGTGTGTGTGTGGTGTGTGGTGTATTGTACGTGTAAATTTATCTAGTTGTATTCATCTAGTTATATTTTACAGGGCCAGAGCGACGCTCGTATGGCCCCGTCTCCATATCAACATTTTTATCATTCATCCTTAGTGCTTAGTTTTCAGCCGAAGCCCGCACCCCGGGAGCAGGTCACAAACCCCGGCTAAACACCCGGTTCCATTCCTGCTGGTGGACAGGGGCTCGGGTTTTAAGGAAACAGCCCATATGTTTCCGCTCCGCCCGGGGATCGAACCCGGGACTTCTCGGTTGTGAACCGAGCGTGCTACCCCTACACTAAGTGTATGCATGTGTGTGTGTGTGTGTATGTGTGTGTACTGTGTGTGCATGTGTGTGTGTGTGTGTGTGTGTGTGTGTGTACTGTGTGTGCCCTCTAGTAGTACGATGGGAGTATCATACTTTATTATTATCATTATGATCATTATCAATATTATTATTATTATTATTATTATCATTATTATTATCATTTTTATTATTATTATCATTATTGTTATCAATATTATTGTTAGTATCCCTATTATTGTTATGACTATTTTATCTGAATTATTATTCTTATTATTATAACTTTTATTATCATTAATACCATTGACATTATCATTATTATTATTATTATTATTATTATTATTACTATGATTTTTTATTATTATAATCATTATCATCATTTATTTTTAATTATTATTATTGTTATTATTTCAAAGGCGTAGACGGAGACACGTGAAACGCGATTTTCTTCAAAATAGATGGTAAAGATACGAGGGGTCAGTCTTATCTGAGGTGTGAACCGAGGCCACCGAGATGAGAAGGCATGATACATCGCCCGTGACGTCACACAATCTAGTGCCCACCCGCTCCGCTCCCCGTACAAGTTTACCTACCTAATATATGTTTATCATAAAAGATATACTGTTATCTGCGGAAATGTTTGTTCTATAATATTATCAAATAAAAAACCGTACAACACACTAAAGATATGCCATTATGAGACTCTCAAGAAATATTCATGAACTCTTCGCCATTTAATATTTTGCGAGAAAACATTTTACACGGAGAATATTAATAGAAGCGGAATTTCATTAGCTTTCCATTGATATATTTAGTTTTCTGATAAATGAATTAGCAGCATGCATAAATTAGCGTTAACTAAATACAGAACATCATGAAATCGGGTAATTTCCTACCTAATATATGTTTATCAGTATAAAAGATATACTGTTATGTTCGGAAATGTTTGTTCTATAATATTATCAAATAAAATACCGTAAAACACACTAAAGAAATGCCATTATGAGACTCTCAAGAAATATGCATGAATTCTTCGCCATTTAATATTTTGCGAAATTTTGTTTACATGGAGAATATCAATAGAAGCGGAATTTCATTAGCTTTCCATTGATATATTTCGTTTTCTGATAAATGAACTAGCAGCATGCATAAATTAGCGTTAACTAAATAAATAACATCATGAAATCGGGTAATTTTTCCCGATAGATGATGTTATTTATTTAGTTAACGCTAATATATGTATAGTTTTAATTCATTTATCAGAAAACGAAATATATCAATGGAAAGCTAATGAAATTCCGCTTCTATTGATATTCTCCATGTAAAATGTTTTTTCGCAAAATATTAAATGGCGAAGAGTTTAAGTTCATGCATATTTCTTGAGAGTCTCATAATGGCATTTCTTTTGTGTGTTTAACCGTTTTTTATTTGATAATATTATAAAACAAACATTTCCGAAGATAACAGTATCTATAAGGTGGATTATGGTTCACCTAAAAATAATGGCATCCCTCCTCTTGGTAAGGCTCTTTTGTGACTCCAGTTTCCTGGCTTAGAAGCCTCTGCCCATCACCCTCCTCCTCAGGGCTTCTCTAGAGCTCTTACGGATAACTGAACACGGGTAAATTATCACCTGGTGAGTTAATTTCACACAAAACGGCTCGGAATGATGTGTTGGTCCGACATGAAAGGCCTTAAACCTTACCAACAACCTACGTACACGCTACACCTACAGGCCATCAGAGTGTGTGCTGCATTGCCAGCCTTGCCGCTGTAACACCTTGGAGACAGGAAGTTAGTGTGAAGCACCCATGAAATCAAAATACATTATATTTTGTAAATATTCTTCCATGTATTTACAAAAATAGTATCTACAGTCTTACATGCGAGAGAATGATTAACTGACATGTTCAGTGTAATCTTGAAGGGGTGAAGACCACCACCATCCATCGAGGGTGTGAGGTGGGAGGCGGCCGGCGGCAGCAGCAGCAGCAGCAGCAGCAGCAGCGGGCCGGCTGGGGAAGGAACAGCAGTCAGCAGTAGTGTGGCCGCTCTGTTGCACAGCAGCGCACAGTTGGTCTAGGACTCTAGGTCATACTGTCCCGCAGCCCACGGGTTAAAAGGCAGTCTTGTATGTATGCGTATATGTATGCTATGTAAGTGCAAATTTTAAGAAATATCGCAGGAAATTATATCGTTATACAGGATACCTTGTCTCACGGCCTTGTACCGTAGATAACAGTAAAGTCGCCAGGACAACTTTTTTTTCTGTTTACACACGTGTGGTGGCGTTAATAGTTACATTTTTACATCCATGATTTCAGGAAAGTTAGAAGGGCTATCTGGAGAGTGTGTCATTTTGTGTCTTCATCTTATACTTGCAGATTCAAAGCATAAAACAATGTTTAAACAGGGTAGACTATACAGTCATGATATACTGTGTATCATCTTCAGTGGCACAGACACAGCATACGTAGTGATGCTATAATTCCTAGTATTTGGCGGCTGGCGACATTATTGCAGCTGGCGACAATACTGTTATCTACAGTAAGTAACTGGGATTTATTGATGTTGGTTGATTTTTGTTATATTCTACCGGTAGTAGGTCAAATAAATAATAATAATTTTATTTTCAACCGATTATGGTTTTATGTGTGGGTGTCAATGTCAATTTTGGGGTGTGTGTGTGTGTGGGGTGTGTGTGTTGTGGGGTTATTGCTTTATCGATATGGAATAGTTTTTGTTACATCTCTCTCTCTCTCTCTCTCTTATCTACACCCTCACCTTTAACCCCCAGCCATGCTTTTGTTCTCTCTCTTCACAGTTTCACTCCCTGCTCTTTCTTTCCACCTTCTCTCGCTCCAAACTTATTTTTTTCTCCATCTTTTCTTCTCAACTAATATCCTTTCCTCATCAATTCCTCTTTTTTTTTCCTTCTCTTGCTTTCAAATAGTTTATAAGGAAATACAAAGGATAGAAAGATTATAAATATAAAAAGAGGAAAATAGACAGTAAGATAGTCTAATGGGAAAATAGAAAAAATTTAATAGAAAGATTGAAAAATTATATGAAGGAACTTATAGAATTAATTCACAGCCTTTTTCTCAATTTATTTCCTGTCCTCAATTCTGTCCTTTCTTTTTTATCCTTCCTTTGCTCTTCCTTTATTCCTTCCTTTGCTCCTTTCTTTCCTTCCTTTGCTCTCTGTTGCTTCTTTTGCTACTTTTCTTTCTATTCCTTTTGCTTTTCCTTCCTTTGCTTGCCTATCATTTCCTCCTCAATTTCTTCTTTCTTTCTATTCCTTCTCATGCTTTCCAATAGTGGGGAAAAATGAATCAATAGCCTTTATTCCATGAGCCCAAAAGTGAATGGACAATTCCTTCGTGTTTACTCTGTGGAATAAGAACATTGATTTAGTTTCATATATCACTGCTTGTTTTTTCCTCTTTTCTCAGATATAAAAGGAAAAATGGAAGAATTTTAGCTTAATACATTTACGTTACAGTACAAGTAAAACATAAATAGGCAGTTTAATGTAATACAATGTGTGTGTGTGTGTGTATCAATGTTTTTGTTTGTGTATCACTGTTTTTTTCTTCAATTTTTTGCTGAATAAAATGAAAAAGGGAAGAATTTTACCTTTATGTTATTTATGTTATGGTATGAGTTAAATATATATATATAGACATTTAAATTTAATAATATGTGGGTGTGTATCTGCTGTTTTTTCCTCTATTTTTCACAGGCATAGATAAAAAAGAAGAATTTCAACCTTACATGTTACAGTATGAGTAAAATGTAGACTGTTTAAATGTAATGAGATGTTTGTTTTTGTGTGTGTGTGTGTGTGTGTGTCAGCTATCAAGATAATGACGTAGATAACAGGGTTTTAGAGAGAGACAGGTAAAGAGAGAGGTAGACAGACAGGTAGAGACAGACAGACAGGTAGAGAGAGAGAGACAGACAGGTAGAGAGAGAAACAGACAGGTAGAGAGAGAGAGAAAGAGAGACAGACAGACAGGTAGAGAGAGAAACAGACTGGTAGAGAGAGAAACAGACAGGTAGAGAGAAACCGGACAGGTAGAGAGGGGGAGAGGGCAGACAGACAGGTAGAGGGGAAACAGACTGGTAGAGAGAGATAAAAAACAGGGCCAGGTAGAGAGAGAGAGACACAGAGAGCATTAGTAGGACAGCAACAATGACTCGGGTAGTGCTAAAAGAGAGAGAAAAAGAGAGAGAGAGAGAGAGAGGTGGGGGGAATGCGAGAGAGAGAGAGAGAGGTGGGGCAATGAGAGAGAGAGATAGGGGTTGGAGCAATGAGAAAGAAAGAGGTAATAGGAGAGTATTATTTTGAACACTTACGCCTTAATTATCTACATTTTTAAACCATGTGTGTGATTAATAAATTTTAAAAAAAAAATAAAAGAGTGAATTGAGGTATTGTTTTTAGCTAAGGGGAGAGAGAGGTGAGGTGAAGGATATTGTTTTTGCTAGAGGTGAGAGAGAAATGAAGGGTATTGTTGTAGCTATATATAAATATATATATTATATATATTATATATAAAAGAGAGAGAGAGAGAGGAGAGAAGAGAGAGAAGGATATTTTTGTAGCTATTAGAGAGAGAGAGAGAGAGAGAAGGATATTGTTGTAGCTATAGAGAGAGAGAGTGAAGGATATTGTTTTTAGTTATAGAGAGAGAGAGAGAGTGAAGGATATTGTTTTAGCTATAGAGAGAGAGAGAGAAAAGGGGTGGAGGATATTGTTGTAGCTATAGAAAAGAGAGAGGAGTGAAAGATATTGTTGTAGCATAGAGAGAGAGAAGAGGGGAAGGATATTGTTTTAGCTATAGAGGGGAGAGAGAGAAGTGAAGGATATTGTTGTAGCTATAGAGAGAGGAGAGAGTGAAGGATATTGTTGTAGCTATAGAGGGAAGAGAGAGAGAGAGAAGAGAGAGAGAGTGAAGGATATTGTTTGTAGCTATAGAGAGAGAGAGAGAGTGAAGGATATTGTTGTAGCTATATATATAGAGAGACAGAGTGAAGGATATTGTTGTAGCTATAGAGAGAGTGAAGGATATTGTTGTAGCTATAGAGAGAGAGAAGAGTGAAGGATATTGTTGTAGCTATAGAGAGAGAGTGAAGGATATTGTTGTAGCTATATATAAAAGAGAGACAGAGTGAAGGATATTGTTGTAGCTTTTAGAGAGAGAGTGAAGGATATTGTTGTAGCTATAGAGAGAGAGTGAAGGATATTGTTGTAGCTATAGAGAGAGAGGTGAAGGAATTGTTGTAGCTATAGAGAGAGAGTGGGAAATATATTGTTGTAGCTTATAGGAGAGAGAGAGAAAATGAAGGATATTGTTTTTAGCTATAGAGAGAGAGTGAAGGATATTGTTGTAGCTATAGAGAGAGAGTGAAGGATATTGTTGTAGCTATAGAGAGAGAGTGAAGGATATTGTTGTAGCTATAGAGAGAGAGTGAAGGATATTGTTGTAGCTATAGAGAGAGAGAGAAGGATATTGTTGTAGCTATAGAGAGAGAGTGAAGGATATTGTTGTAGCTATAGAGAGAGAGAGAGAGTGAAGGATATTGTTGTAGCTATAGAGAGAGAGAGAGAGTGAAGGAATTTTTGTAGCTATAGAGAGAGAGTGAAGGATATTGTTGTTTGCTATAGAGAGAGAGTGAAGGATATTTTTGTAGCTATAGAGAGAGAGTGAAGGATATTGTTGTAAACTAAGAGAGAGAGTGAAGATATTGTTGTAGCTATAGAGAGAGAGTGAAGGATATTGTTGTAGCTATAGAGAGAGAGTGAAGGATATTGTTGTAGCTATAGAGAGAGAGTGAAGGATATTGTTGTAGCATATAGAGAGAGAGAGAGAAATGAAGGATATTGTTTGTAGCTATAGAGAGAGAGAGAAGGATATTGTTGTAGCTATAGAGAGAGAGTGAAGGATTTGTTGTAGCTATAGAGAGAGAGAGGAGTGAAGGATATTGTTGTAGCTATAAAAGAGAGAGAGAGAGTGAAGGATATGTTGTAGCTATAGAGAGAGAGTGAAGGATATTGTTTGTAGCTATAGAGAGAGAGTGAAGGATATTGTTGTAGCTATAGAGAGAGAGTGAAGGATATTGTTGTAGCTATAAGAGAGAGAGTGAAGGATATTGTTGTAGCTATAGAGAGAGAGTGAAGATATTGTTTTAGCTATAGAGAGAAAAGTGAAGGATATTGTTGTAGCTATAGAGAGAGAGTGAAGGATATTGTTGTAGCTATAGAGAGAGAGTGAAGGATATTGTTGTAGCTATAGAGGGGAGAGAGAGTGAAGGATATTGTTTTTAGCTATAGAGAGAGGAGTGGAAGGATATTGTTGTAGCTATAGAGAGAGAGTGAAGGATATTGTTGTAGCTATAGAGAGAGAGTGAAGGATATTGTTGTAGCTATAGAGAGAGAGTGAAGGATATTGTTGTAGCTATAGAGAGAGAGTGAAGGATATTGTTGTAGCTATAGAGAGAGAGTGAAGGATATTGTTGTAGCTATAGAGAGAGAGTGAAGGATATTTTTTGTAGCTATAGAGAGAGAGAGAAGGATATTGTTGTAGCTATAGAGAGAGAGTGAAGGTATTGTTTAGCTATAGAGAGAGAGTGAAGGATATTGTTGGGAGCTATAGAGAGAGAGAGAGAGTGAAGGATATTGTTTAGCTATAGAGAGAGAGTGAAGGATATTGTTGTAGCTATAGAGAGAGAGTGAAGGATATTGTTTGTAGCTATAGAGGGGAGAGTGAAGGATATTGTTGTAGCTATGTGTGACGCCTTTTCTCTGTCATAGTAAAGAAAGGTAAAAGGCAAGAACATATAAATAGAATAATAATAAATAAAAGATAAGATAAATCATGAAAAAATAAAGAAGGAAAAGAAAAAGGGAAAAAAAAAGGCAAGGAGTGACAATTATTTATATTTATACCTCTTTATGAAGAAGAAATATCAAGTCATGGGTATGTGTGTGTGTGTATGTATGTATATTTATTTTTAAGTGGATAAAGGGATACAATAAAGGAGAGGTAGGAAAAGTTCTTACGGCTATTAACCAGGGGTTAGAACAAGAAGTAATGGTTCAAGCTGGAAAAGTGTTGATTTAAAAAGAAATAGGGAAAAACTGGTTCACCCAATAGGGTGGTGAATGATGGAATGGACTCGGTAGACAGGTGGTTAGTGGGGAGTCATTAGGGAGCTTTAAAAGGCGGCTGGACAGTGTTATGGGTTTGGGATGAAAGGTAGATATAGGTAGTGTTAGGTAACAAGGAACTGCCCCCGTGTAGGTCTCCCAGCCTCTTGTAGCTTCCTTTTTTCTTATATCATAATTTTTGGAAAGTGCATTTATCTATAATTGTTTTGTTCTAATATTTTTAAAATGTTACATTGCATACTTGATAAAGATGCATAGATAAGTAGTACATAAAGAAGGGAATAGCTACGCTATGGTGCGCGTGGCCTCGGTGCTCATCTCCGTGGCATTAGCCATTGAGCCTATGGTGGTTGAGGGTGAAAATAAAGATATTGTTATTATTGTTATTATTATTGTTGTTGTTGTTGTTATTATTATTATTATTATTATATTATTATTAGAACCCGATAAGGTCTGATAAAAAATTATGAACAATTATCAAATCTTCACCTCTGGCATTATTTTTGACCTAGGTATAGTAGAAAGATTGTATTTAATGCCGTAAATAAATGCAGTCCTTTAGAAGCGAATCACGCATGTCTTAGAATCAATACTACCTCACACACCACACACTTGCTCAAGGGGGACAGTAACCGCTCGCGTTGCCAGGTCAAGATTGGTGAAGCGTGAGCGGGGTACGAACCTGTGTGCAGTACATGACATGTAGAGAAATTTACCATTGCACCAGACGGGGAGTGTGTGTATATATATATATATATGTGTGTGTGTGTGTGTGTGTGAATGTGTGTGTGTGTATTTGCCTAGTTGTATTCACCTAGTTGTAACATACAGGAAAAGAGCTATGCTCGTACTGTCCCGTCTCCACATCTACTATTATCCAGTTTGCCTTTGAAGTCCTGAATACTTCTTGTATTCGTGTGTGTGGTGTGTGTGTGTGAATGTGTTTGTGTGTGAGTTTGTTTGTGTGTGTGTGTGTGTGTGTGTGTGTTGGAGACATGAAATCAAGACTCATTCAGTAGGGCATTAATTAATTAAAGAAATGGGTGGTTTTTTTTTAAGTTGCCTAAGTAGTCAGTTCTACAAGCAAGCCCTCTATGTTTGGTGGGTCCCATGGGCCCATCAAAGCCTCGATGGGCCCTCCAGAACCCCATGGGCCCCCCAGAACCCCATATGGGCCCCAGGATAAATGCCCCGGCAGACTCACCGACGTCGGCGAGTGTTCCTATCGGCGACAGTTCCAGGTACCTTAAGCAGTCTGTATGCACAGTACACTCTCTTTTTGGGTTACCGTCAATAACACTATAAAAAGAAAAAGAAAGGAAAAAAAGGGAAGAAAAAAATTAAAAAAGAGGATAAAAAAAATAAAAAAGCTACAAAGGCCGTAGACCAAACACGTGGTATTTTCCTGTTACTTAACACACCACATCCCCCCTTTCACCCCCATCCATGCTTTTATCTAGCCCCCTTTAAAAAGCTCTCTAGTTTATCTTATTCTAGTTTACGTAAACCTGAATGAGACGGGGCAGAGGGTCGCGTACGTGGAATGAAAGGAAACCAAGAGTTGAAATTGACTGTGTTGGTGAAGGGCAAAAGCGAGGATGTTGCTCGAAGTGGATAATGAAGAGGGAAAAATTGAATTGTGTCTGATCACAATATGCTTGTATGGATGTAGATGTGGAGTAAAAGTGGCCAAAAGTAAGGACGGTAAAAACAAATGGGGTTGAAATGCAAAATGGGAAGATTTTAAAGTGTTCTGAGTGAGATTGGGGGACGGGGAAAGCGTGCGGAGGTGAAGGAGCAAAGAGAGATAAGGGAAAAAATGTGAGGAGCGCTGACTTAAAAAAAATAGGGTTTATTAAAAAAGGAAGAAAGAATTAAATAAACCTGGTGGAAGAGGATATTGAAGGAAAGGAGGAACGAAAAGGTTAAACAGAAATTAGAGGGTTAAAAAAAAGGGGGGCAAGAAAGTGAAGAAGCGGAGGATGAATACCAAACATGGACAAATATGTAAACAGCGGGCCCCTAAAAAAACAAAAGAAAGAGATGCGAAAGTTCGTGTGACAGAGTAGACCCGACCCCTGAAAGAGAAAGACTTGAAGGTGGGCTGAGGGGTACAGTTCATGAGGGGGAAAAGATTCTGGGAATGAGATGTGAAGTCTTAAAGTAAATGCTGAATGTGTAACAGATAAAAAAAAAAATAAAAAAGGTTTAAAAAAATTTTGGGGAAAAGTTTGGGGGGCGTGGGTGAAATTTTTTGACGAAAGATCAGAATGTTACGTTGGAAAAAAGATGGGAAGAGTTGAATGAATGGATTAGAGGATAAATAGAGAAGTGTGTAAGGAGGCAAAAGAATGAAAAAAACAGCGGGCCCCGGATAAATACCTAATTGAGATTACAAGAATGGGGGTGAGGGGGTGATTGGCAGAATGACTGACCTTTTTAACCCGTGTGGGGGAGGAAAAAAGGGTGCCTAGAAAATGGAATGAATGAGATGACCTGTTGCAAAAGGGAGGATACAAGAGAAAGGGTGAATTGAAAAAATATAGACCAATAGTCCTAATTAAACATAGGAAAATTTTTCAGTGATTTTTAAATAAAGGTTTGTGAAAATGGTTGGAGAAGCTAGGTGTTGGGTGGGGGCAAAAGGGTTTTCGATGGATGGGGAGAGAAAGGGGACATTTTGTGGTAAATGAACAAATTGAAAAGAATAAAAGGGGGGAAAGACACGGGGCCCTCCCGGCCAAGGGGGTTTGAACGACGAAGGGCGGGGTACGCGAGGGGGCAGAACCTAAAATCGTTACCAGAGGGGACGGAAAGCAGGGTTGGTTGAGGTCTCACCGGCATTGTATTGGTCCCCTGTTGCTTTAAAATTTTGTTGCCTTTGTGCGACATAAATAGTCTTATGCGAATTTGCCGTATACTCATCAAAAACATAACAGAAAGTTGCGATTGGCTATGCGTTGGTGAAATATATTAATGAAGTTAATTAACAGTAGAGGCGTGTATACGAAAAGGCGTTTTCTGGGGGATCCTGATTGCAACCGAAAAATGTTGGGTTGCTAAATTTTCGATCCCTGTTAAACCATCCAGGGAAAGATTTTGGCCAAAAAAAACCCGCCAAACTTTTGTTGTTTTTGTTGTGCCCGTTTGCAACCAAAATTTTCCGGTTGCAACCAAAAACCCCCCCGCAGAAAATGCTTAAGTTTCTCTTACCGCACATTAAACATGTGGGGAAAAGAAAATTGCAGGGGGGGTTTTGGCGCGACCTTGAGGGGGCGGCGGGCTCAAGCAATAGCCGTCCGCCCCATGACCCCCGCTTATTGTCACTGAAATCATTTTTGCCGCATATGAAAGTACCTAAAAATTTTATACTTATACTTAAAACATATTGTTTTTAAACTATCTTTTAAATCCTCCAGATTAGGAATGTAAAAAATTCTTCGAAGGTTAAGCAAAGACACGGGGGACCCGTGTCTTCACTTGCCACCCCCTTCCTCGCTGCTCTTCCTTAAAAAACAAACCCCCTTAAGGGTAAGCGAAGGTCTGGCCGTTCGTCTTTCGTCGCTCTACCGCAGGACTCTCGTACGGGTACTGTTTTTAAGGTTTTTAACTTGAGAAAGCCTATGATTAGGGAACAGGAAATGTTATGCAAGGGGTTTTGGAAAAAGGGTTGGTTGACCCAAAAGAAAAAGGAACTACTGGGGACCATGTAGCTTGATACTAGAGAAAATTTAAAAAGTATAGGAAATATAGAAACAGAGTGATAAAGGAGTGGAGAGGTGTTGGGAAAGGATGCCTCTGTCCCCAACCCTTTGTTTGTCTGTAAAGGGGAATGGCATTAAAAAGGTGAGAAGAAGGATGCAGGAGTGAGAGTAGGAAATGACAAAATAAGTTTTTTAATGTATGCAGATGATAGGGTAGTTATGAGTGAGTCGGCCGAGGAACTCCGGGGCCTTTTAGAAGTGGTGAATGATTTGGGGGAGAGATTTTGGAGAAAGATTTAGCAATGAGAAAAGTAAGGGATGATGTAAATTAACAGAGGATGACAAAAACGCTACATGGAGACGGGGAGAGAATGAATTAAACAAACTAGTGAATACAAGACCTAGGGATTGCATGCATGAGTTCCAATGGATGTGGAAAAGCAAAGGCTGAAAAGATCAGCCAGGGTCAATCAGGGGGTTGGTCGATTTGGGGGGAGTGTTGCAAGGATGAGGGAAAGCAAGTATAGTGTTGGGGGAAGTGTGGAAAATGTAGCTGTCCCAAGCTTATGTTGGTATGGAGGTGATTGCATGGAATGAGAGTGAACTAGAGATATTGGAAGTGGGACAGATAGAGTAGCAAGAAGGGCACTGAATGCACCCAGGTATGCAGCGACTGAAGGTTTGAGAGGTGACATGGGATGGAGTAAATTTAGGGAGAGACATTCAAAACAACACTTAGGTATAAGATCGACGGAACGAATGGGGACACAAGATTGGCACGAAAGTCTATTTGTGGAGTAAATGTGTTTGAATAATTTTCGTTTTGAATAATTTCGTCGTATCGACGCGGAAAGATGGACCTCCACTGTCCAGACGGGGCTCTCTCACAAACTACCCCCAGAGAGTGTTGGGTAGGCTTATAGTTTGGCCGAAGCCAGCACCCCCCGGGGGGGGGTTACAAATCCCCGGCTAACACCGGTACCCATTCACTGTGGGTGGGGCAGGGGCTGGGTTTTTAAAAAACAGCCCCAAATGTTTTCCGCTCCGGGCCCGGGGATTAAACCCGGGGCTTTCGGTTTTGAATCGAGGTGCTTCCCCTACACCACGGGGGTACCTGTAGAAGCAATGTAGTAGTAAAAAGGGGGGAAACGAGCCAAAAAATGGTAGATAGAAGTGGATTGCGATTTTTGGGGGAGTACCAAAAGATAGATGGAAGACGAATGTTTTGAAGGAAATTAACGTGGGTAAGAAGGCTTGAGTGGGATGTGAAAAGTGGAAAATTGAGATCGATAGAGTAGTGAAGTATGTGGGGCTGAGAAGTGGGAAAATGAGATGGAGCAAAAAAAAACACAAA
The DNA here is from genome assembly GCA_016584305.1 of Chionoecetes opilio. NCBI lineage: Eukaryota > Metazoa > Arthropoda > Malacostraca > Decapoda > Majidae > Chionoecetes > Chionoecetes opilio. The sequence goes on from JACEEZ010002232.1 coordinate 32,435, forward strand.
AAAAAAAAAAAGGGTATAAGGAGAAAAAGGCCCACGATGAAAGTGGTTTTTGAGGGAACCCCGGGTGGCGACCTTCTCTTCCAAACCCCGAACACAGTGCTTGGATGTAATGCAAGGAACTATAGATGGGCTGAGTCCCGGCAAAGTGGCCAGATGTGTGACAGGGGAGATAAACAGTGTGTAGCGCCCTCCCCTTATAGCTTTATTTAACTTGGGGGTTCCCCAAACCCGGCGATTTCCTACCACCACCACAATAATGGGGGGAAAAAAATTACAGATTTAGAGAATATATGGGGGAACTGGGACTTAATAAAAAGATCCCTTAAAAGGGTTTTTATATAATTTCACCTGTGTTGATAGCAGTATTACATCCCCCACTCTAAGGGTTTTACCAAAATTTCTATACAAAAAATAATACCCGAAACGACTCAATTTTCACGCGGGGTTAACATAAACCCAAAAGTTCCCAGCCACCCTCACTAGGTAATGTACCCATCACACAAAACCTCGCGAGAATCATGGGGCCCTTTTCTATATATGGTGTATCGCGGGGACCCCTCAGCACAGCTCAGGCAACATACCCACCACCACACACACACTGGGTCCCTCAGGGGTTAAAAACCCACTCAGTCAGCTCACTCAGCTCAGCTCATCGCTCGCTCAGCTCCTCACTCAGCTCAGCTCCAGACCCCGAAAACACAAGCCCAAAAATATATAATGTCCAATACTAACTAATCAATGCCCTTACATCCTTATAACAAAACCCCGCCCCAAACTACCTTCAAAAGGGGGTTTTAAGACACGACTCTCCGGGGTGTGTTTTGCGACAAGGGCGGGGGCCCGAGAGGAGAGACTCGTGATTTTTTTCTTTTCCCCGCCTTCTTGCCGTGACGTCACTGCGACCGCGGATATAAAATATTGCCGGAACCAATTTTAACTGATTAAGATGAGGATGAAGAAAAAATTGTGAGCATTTTTAATTCAGCTTATATTATTCTTTACTTACCACCAAAGTAAACTTTTCGTGAATCTAGTCACAGGATTAACCCATTTTCTGCTTACAAATGGAACATGTGATACTAAATGTGGGGAAGTATAGTGGGGAGAGAATGGAAAAAAGCGTGTGGGTTTTTTCTGAAATAGGTAGGATGTGACTGAACGAGGTGGTTGAAAGGATAAAAGAATGGATATTTTATGCTGGGATGTGTGGTGGACGGTGGAGGATATTTTAGACAGTAAAGAGTTTTCGGAAAAAATGGGTATTTGGAAAAGCAAAACTCTACACCCTAAAACAAAACAAAACAAGATACGGGCACCGGTTTTTTAAAGGCCTGGGCAGGGATGCTCGAAAATCCTCTAAGGGACAACTTACGGTGTAGGGGGTACAATAAAAATTACGAGGGTGGGTGAGGGGGATGCTGTACCGAGCCGTCACTCCCGTACGGGTTTTCGGGGGCCCCTGGGTGGGGGAAATAGGGTATTCTAGGGATATGTGTGGGAAAATTCTGCTAACCAAACACAGAGCAACGCCTCGCAGACGGGGGGCTTTATCAGAATCACAGCCTCAGCTTTGGGGGCCCGATAAAAAAATTTAAAGAGATTCAAATGCCCCTGTGTGCTAAAAACGGCCCCTTTTCGGAATCGTCCGCGGGGCTTATTTTTCCTAAATAACTCTACAAAACTTTACACAAACCATCATAAACCTTACCTAACCTAAAAACCCAAACCCAAAAATAACTTAACCTAAACAAAAACTAGTTTGCCGGTGTTAAGCTAAAATCTGCTGATTTTCCCAAATAGGGCAATTTTAGCTCACTATCGCCAGAATGTTCATAAAACATAGCTGCCACATTAGCCTTTCAGCGTAAAATTCTCCCATGATTTTCTACAGAGACGTACCCAGGGGATCCTTGATGCGTGATCATAGGTTCGAGTCTCCGTTTCCCGAAATTTTGATCTATAGACCCTGCTGGCCCCCCGGGGCCCTTACGTATGCTATCCGTGGCCCTGCGGTACTTGTTTATAGTGGGCGAGAACTGCGCGTTCGCTCTTTAGGTCAGACAAGACAACGGGGGGGCTAAAACCCCACTGGACCATGTCACTTGGTGCAAAGGGTAGATAACTTTATAAAATCCTTGCTTGTGTGTAAGGTGGTGTGTACTAGTACGTCAGCCTTTTATACCACCAAACCCCCACCGCATCATTATAGCTGCCAAATTTTTAGAAACTATACGTTTGATTCAAAAAAGTCGCCGATATATAATTTTTAAAATATAGGGTTTTCCCTGATATGAAATTTTTACAAATACTTAGGTATTGTATGTTAAATATGATATATATGGAGTCAATGAAGCAATAAACACATCACATTTCAAACAGGCAACATGAAATGGTCTTAATACACAATAAAAATAAATAATTTTGTAATACAACTTATATTTTATGTTTGTTGATCTCTAGCCGCTTCAGATTTCACTCCCTTAGGGAGTTAAGGGTTTCTCCGACCACCCTTAGCCCGCGGTCCCGTAGAAGTGAGAAAAAGGTTTGAGCATTTCCCTTAGAGGCGCTACGAGGTAAAAGTCCCTTAGGTAATACTTTGGGCCCTAAAATCTTTTTGGCTTCGCCCCTGGCCTAGAGTCCTTATTTAAAAGAGTAGCGACAACTCGATTTGTGGGCGCCATATTGGGGCCAAGGCCTCCTCGTTCACCCAAGACCCGGGGAAGTTCTCAAAGGGAAATTTCCCCCCCAGTATACATTTATACATGTGTAACGCGAGAAATTACATTTAAAAGGGGAAAAGATGAAAAAACACAAAAATACAAAAGTAAAAAGGGGAATTTTTTTCCACCCCCATTCCGAACACTGGTTAGGCTTAATTTTAAAAACCCGTAGTAATTAAGAAACCCTACGAAACGAGGTGAGAACGGGGATTTTAGGTTAGAAAAATTTTTGAAGCACTCGCGTTTTGATTAAATCGCCCGTGGGAAGGTGATATTCTGCCCTTGGTAAAGGTATGTTGTGAAATGTTTTTAACTAGAGATGTTAGAAAATGACTTATGGTGATTTTTTTTTTGTTTAAACCAAAACAATTTAAATGCATTTTTAGGGGCCCAAGGTAGGATGCGGGTTTCGGGCCCGGGGCCAAGGGGGTCAAAAAATGGCAGAGGGGCAACCAAAACATTCACGCCCAGCCTGTGAGGACAAAGGGGAAAAGAAGGAAATTTAAAAAAAAGTGAGAAAAAAACAGTTGAAGTGGGATAGACACGTATACATTATTTGGATAAAGACTTGAGCATTACATGTGCGTATCGTTTTGGGGTAAAAGTGAGCTGAAATTACCAAAATTGTAAATTAATTTTGGTAACGACTGAGCATTACAGTCGTACGTTAAGGGGTAACAGGCGTGAAGTTAAAGTTAGTAAAATTTATTAGGATAACGACTTTGGGATTTCGCGTGCGTTCGTAGGAGGGAAGGAAGACTTAATTTAAGATAAATTATGAATGTACACCCTTTTGGGAAAATGAGCAGTAAAGAGTTGAATATATTTAATTAGAAAATTTAACAGTTTCATTCTTTCCAACATCATTTTCTTTAAAACTTTTATTTTTTTTCAAACATATATTTTTTTTCCCCCCTTTAAAGGGGTGGGGGCAGGGGCCCGGTAGGGAAAACCCGGCTAAGGGGGA
>JACEEZ010002233.1:0-87500 GCA_016584305.1 Chionoecetes opilio
TTACCCCTTTTTGTGGGGAAAAAAAAAGTCATTTAAAAAAATGTTGGGGAGTCACGGGCAAGGGGTTTTGGGTGTCATTGGGTTTGGAAAGTTTTGGGAGCGGGATGAAATCCTTGTTATTTGCATCTAAAAAGGTGTTGCAATACAGTGCAAACAAAACCCCCGTTTGTCTCAAAGAGCAGGCATGTTCTGATACATATCTGAGCACAGGACAAAATTTTAAGAAGAGAGGGGCAGTGGTAACTTTTAACAAACGCTTCAGCAAAAATACACCATTGAAGCAGCACGTTCAACCAAAACAACGTGTTCATCTAATCTGATGCATCTAACCCACAAGTATCAGGTTTGGGGGAAAGAGAAGGATAATGTGAATAACTGACAGGTTTAACATTTGAAAAGTTTGGATCATTTTGTGCGAGTGACCATGAATGAGACTCCTTTGGGAAGGTGCAGAGAGAGGCTTGTTCCTTGCAAAATTTCGTGAGCCCCCAGATGCCCCCAAAAAGTAATCTAATAATTTGGGGAAGTGGATTGGATTGTTTTTATCTTTAAAAATAGGAAAGCCAAAAAAATATTTGTAGGTATTACATGTCTCAGAGAGGAATTGCAAAGCAGTGTTAATTTTGCTGTTTTGGCAGAGTTTTTTTAAAAAAGAGTCCCCCGGTGGGTCAGTAGAGAAGAGAAATGGAACATTGAAGCTTGAGGTATGGGACGAAAACAGTGTAAATGAAATTTAATCCCATAGAAAGTGCGATGCATTGAATCTTAAGATGATAATTTGTTTCATAAGTCTGTAACAAAGTAAGATAAAAACGGAATAAATGGGGGATGCAACGTGGTGAGGAGAAAAAAAAATGACAAGTGAAATAATTTTTAATTTTTTCAACACGAATGGGGGGGGGGAGGATCTCCAGGTAAAAAAAGAAAGCTAAAATAAAAGTTAAATACAGTTAGGATCATGTTTTAAACTGAGCATTGGGATAGTAATACTCCATCCTGCTCTTGATCTTATGATAAGAACCCCATACCCCAAGGAACGGGGAGGTTTTGTGGTATTTAAGTACCCACATTTTACCTTGCCTATTTTTCCTCGGTAATATTAAATTTTACTAACCAACCTTCAAGGTGAAATGTTTCTGGGGGGATGTGTTGAAGGTGACCCCCGCCAGAAAAAACCCAAGACCCTATCATAAGAAATGTAAAATTACAAAAAAAAATGAAGAAAAGGTTTTAAGTAGTGATACAGGATGAGTATAACCACGACGGATAAAAAATAAAACCTTTCCATGATACATATAGAACGTTTGGTTATGGAGTCATGTGCCAATGACGGGCCGAGGGTAAATTACACACACGACTTCCAATTTCAAACCCAAATTTTAAATTTTAGTCTTTTGGAGATGATTTAGTTTTTTCCTGTAAATCACAATTATGAATACAACTAATGAATACCCCCAACAAAACCCAAAAAAAGAAAAAAAAAATTATGCAGAAGGAAGAAAAAAGGATTGCAAAACTTTTTGAAAAAAGGGGAAATTTGATAGCAGAGAAAATGTGGGAAGGGAAAGAAATGACAATGATAAAAAGTATGCATGGAATGTAGGAGCCACAAGAAAACAAGGAAAAAAGCTGTAGAAAAAAAGAGCTTAATTTTAATAAAAAAAGTACAAAAGTTTTCCTTATCTTTCTTACATTTTTGGGGAAAACCCTGGACAATGAAATTTTTATAAACACTAAGACATTCAGGGATTCAAATTTGAAATTGCCCAAATGAAATGTGGAAACGGGAGCCTTTCCCCAGACCCCTTTTCTCCCTGGGATCACCCCGGGGGTTAGACTCCACAGGCTTCTAACCAAAACTTTGTCTAGGCTAATGTTCTTGGACATTTTCGAAATGCATGCATGTTCATGCACTTAATTGCAGCCATAGAACGAATGGCACTCTCATTAAAGGGCCCCACAGCCATACGTTGGGGGGTGAGGCAAAGGGTGGAGGGGAGAAGATTCCCCTCCCCCCCCCCCAAAGAGGACGTGGAAAAAATGTGGTGAGGAGCGGCGCACCTCATCCATCCACCGCTGCACCCCCAGAAAGACGACCGCTTGTGATGTCAAACTGGAGAGAGAAACAGCTGTGAGTAAAGTCCCCCCCAGCCAAAACCCCTGTTCCTGTCCACTGTTTTTGTCCGTTTTAACAAATGTCGGACCCCTTTATTTTTAATTTAAATTTCATCTTTTCCAACAATCTGCCTCTTTACATGGAAAGAATTGGGGTTGAATCTCATGAAATCAGCCTTGTTCCCACCTTCCATTTTTTGAGCAAGAAAAAGGTAGCGGGTTTATCCCCCCCGGCGCTAAAGTGAAAGTAAATCCCAAAAAGGGCACACTTTTCAAAAGGGGGAAAAATCCTTTCAGTAGATATTTTGCTATTTGAGGGCCCACTGCTTTGTCTCTAATGATTAGTAAAGGGTTGTTTTTCCCTGTGAAGGCTGAGGAGGACTGATGAAGGTGGAGATGGCAGTCAGCCTCCCAGCACTTGTGAACCCTTTCCAACAGATACCGCGCCTCACCACTAAGGAACTTTGTTGCAAGCACAAGAAAAAAAAACCCCACCCTTTAAATTCTTGAATTTCATTCGGTAAAATTTTGAAAAAAAAAATGCAAACAAAGGATAAATACAAAACACACTAATCCTAAACCTACAAAAACCCCTTTGGGCTGAGGGGTTTAGTAGTCTGGTTTTATGGTGGGGAAACCCTTTCTCCGGGCCCCAGCTGTGCCCCAAAAATTGGGAGCTGCATTGTTGGGGGGGAAAAAAATATTATTCACCTTTACAGAAAAAACGAAGGAATAGAAAAAGGGAAAATAAGTCTCTTTTTGCCCTTATGCTTAGTTTTTCAGCAACCCAAGTAATGATGGAGGATTGATACATGTAAGCCATCCCAAAAGGGGGGGTTGACCTAGTCTACCCACTCTCCTGACCCCGGATTGAAAACAACTTATTCATCATTTTAAAAAAAAAAAATACCTAGAACCTTTCTTTCTTTGAGTTATCTCAAAAACAGGTTTGATTTTTTCCACCTAAAGTTTTCCATCAAAAGGGTTAAACCACTACTCCCCTTTCAGTAAGGGTCCAAAAATGGGTATTTGTAGGGACCGGTTCTCTTTTTTAAATCTATCATAGTCTTCGGGGAGCGGTAAAAACATTTTTTTTTATCTGACCCCAAATATTTCCTAAAATAGAATAACAATAAAAATTTATTGGCAGCCAGTGTTACATCCAAGGGGACCCCCAAAAACTATCTCCAAAAGCTGTTGAATTCTCCTTTTAATTTATCAAACAGCCCGTGGGGGGGGAATTTAGATTTTAAATTTTAAAAGGACACCCCAGCTCAGCCCCTTGATCATGATTTACATGATGGGAGGGAGCTCGCAAAAAATCTTTAAACGATAAAGAAATAATATCATAATGATATAAATACAAAAAATTTGGATGACCATTGTTCTAAATTACGGAATATTACACAATAGAGACTGATAACACGGGCACCCTTTATTTTGAATGCTCAAAACAGCAATGGGTCACAATGGATCAGAATTATAGAAAATAAAAGGGAAAAATTTGTTCTTATCAGATGACAAAAATGTTTGGCTTTTTTCAGAAATTTCCTTTTTCTAGTCAAAATGTTAAACCCAAAAAAAACAATGAAAAGAAACCAAGGTTGGGGATGCTCCCCTTTTCCCCTTTTTCCCCCATCCACAAGGAGTAAATTAATAGAGAAGTAACCCCCAAATAGTATTGCCTGACGCCCAACAAAAAATTCCCTGACTTAAAAGCGTTCCCACAACCCAGGTCTTGCCACACCACAGTCCCCAATGACGCCCAACCTGAAAGGTAGTAAAAATCTATTTTCCCTTACTGCTGCACAAAGGGTTTGGGGGGGACGTATTAGAGAGTGTTTGAGCCGGGCCCCCCTGGAGTGTCTGGCCTGGAAGAAAAAAGTTAATAAAAATATATAAAAAACATCAGTACTTTTTTTTTTCTAAAAAAAGCTAGTTAAACCTACGCAATTTCATTTCCCTTTCCCACCCACACCATATCTCACCCCCATCCATGAATTTTTTGTAATCTTTTTTAAAAAACCAATATTGTAAAAGGGCACAAAAAATATCGACTGTTAAGCTCATAGAATTCCCCATACGTATATTAAGTGAACCAGTTCCTCCCTATTTTCTTTTTTTAAATCAAGAAAACCTAATTTGACCCACTGTTACATGTTTTCCCCCCGTCATTCATCACCCAAAACCCTCCCAATATCTCCCTTGCTAAACTTTTTCCCAAAACTAAAAAATATCTCCAAATGGCGCCCCTTGCACCCTTCTCTCTAAGGAGTACGGGTTTGAGTTCCTAAAAAACCTATTATTATCCAATATAAAAATGTTTTAAACCCCATGAATCATTCTTTTTTGCACTACTTTAGTAAAATTCTCCCATAAATTTTCCATTATAAAGAGATGGGGAGGGGGGCCAAAATTAGTGCTAAATACAGTTTAGGAAAACCCCAGCATTTCCACCCCTCACTCTATTTAATTTAAACCCGGGAAAACCCTGCTTGCCTAAATCCTTGAAGCAATGACAGGGTCAAAAACCCCCAAAAAACTTATTAGCCCCCCAAATAGATTTTCTATAGTTTTTGTTGCAGTTGATTGCCAAAACCTGGTGAAATTTAAGATTATTGATGAAGTTTTTTTTTCCCAACATAGAAATTATTACACTGGTGATTTTCATTTTCCCTAAGCCATTTTTCCCTTTCCAAATTGTGAGTCTGTTGAGATTCATGTAACATCAAAACCTAAATGTCTAGATCAAATCTTTTACCCTATCTTGGTGTCGTCGACAAAATTTTCTAAAAATTGTTTTTATCCCAAAAGGGTAGTTTAAATGGGGGAAAAAAAAAAAATTATTCCCCCCAATACTGATCCTTGGGGAACCCTTTACCAAGGGGATGCAAACCCCTTTTACATTTTTCCCACCATTAACGGGGGATTTACCCTTTCCCCCCAAAAACTACCCCCCAAAAATTTTGACCAGCCCAGCCCTGATTGCAAGAGCTTTAAACCCTTTAGCATTGTAAATAAATTTTTGACAAAAAAATTGTTCATGGGTTCTAAAAATTTTGTTGTTTTGGGGAAAGGTAGGGGGCCCGTTCATAAATTTGGTTTAAAATTTGAATTTTTTAATTTTTTTCCAACATTTTTACATTTTCACAGGCTATGTCGGGACATTTCCGAAAAAATTTTTTACAAATTTTTTTTTCCCTCTCATATAAAAAAAACAAATCCCTTTCTTTGCTCTTAACATAAAAAAGGCAAAAAGATGAACATCTTAGTGTGGTGTGAAAAGATTTGAAATCAAAAAATTTTAAAAAATGTCAAGTTTATGTAGTCCCTGTATATGTTGTGCCATTTGTATGTATTGCTAGAGTATAAAAACGTTCAATCTTTTTTTAAGCTATTCACCCTACAGTGCAATTTTTCCCTTTTCCCTTTGGCATTTGCTTGCAAGGCAGACTTTTGGGGCAGAATAAGACAGGGAAGGGGGGGTTTGCCCGGGAAAAACTGAGCGGGGTTTTTTAACTTTGCTATAGCAATGCTATTGTTTTCAATTTTTTTGCTGTGAAAGCTCACCACAGGGAAATTTTAAAACATTTGCCAAACCCTTGATTTAAAAATTTATTATTTTAAACCAATCTCCAAAAAAATCGTAAAAAAAACCCCACTTACACGTTTACCCTAGAAAGGAATTTAAGTTTTGCATACCTAAGCTATTTTTTTTATACATTTTTTACTCTGAAATTTCCCCAATATGAAAAATTAAAACGGGTTGGCCAAAACCATAAAAAACATAAGAAAATAGGAAAGCTACAAGAGGCCTTTGGGGACTACACGGGGTAGTTCCTTTTAATTAACACTCCCTACCTACACCCCACCTTTCAACCCCATCTAAAAAAATTGTCTACCCTTTTTAAAAAGCCCCCTATTGACTTGCACTAACTACTAAGGGCCAAAGGTCCTTTTCCAAATCTTTTACCCCCCTTTTTGTGAACCATTTTTTTCCCTATATTTTTTTTAAAATCTACGTTTTTTTTCCAGTTTAAAATCCGTTATTTCTTTTTCCTCCCCTGTTTTAATAGCCGTAAGAATTTTTCCTAAATGTATCCCCTTTTTTGTATCCCTTTAACCACTTAAAAAAATTTCATCCCGGGGCACCTTACTCTAGCCTTCGAGTGGAGTAAATTTTATTTTTTAAGAGCTTTTGTGAAAGTGGCGGGGTGGCGGGCACCCTAACATTAAAAAAGTGGGGCCCCAGCGAGGAGGGAAATGTCATATCGTAATAATTTTTTTTGCCCCTTTTTTGAGGATGGGAAACCATTGGGGGTTTCATTAATTTACGGTGCGTGAGTTATTAAACCTCGCTGTGGCCTTTTTTTTGTTACGGTGCCCCCCACCCCGAAAATTCACGGGAAAATCTCCACCCCGTACATCCCCACTTTCCTCATAACACCCACAATCCTTTTATTTTTTCCTCTGGCCTTGTGTAGGAGTACCAAAAAACTTTAATTTGCCCCCTTTGTTAGGTCTTTTTTGCCACCCCTTATGAAAAAAATGGGTAGTTATACCAACGCGCGTTTTGTTCAAAAATTTCTCGTGGGGGGTGAGGCGATCCTTTTTAAAAAGCTTCGTCTATAATTGGACAAGTGGGATCTGAAAAATTCCTAAAAAGGTTTTTTGATGGACTGCCGTGCTTTAAAAATGCTGCATAGTAGGATATTTCTCTCGGAAGTCACTAGGCCTATAGGGGTACATTTTCCCAAAAATTCCCCTTTTGGGGTCGTTTTTATGATGGGGAAAAATTTTTGGCGCCCAGTGTTTCAAACCCATTTTTCTCAAAAAAACAAGTGAAACTCAAATTTTTAAAAAAAATGAAGTTTAAATTAAAAAAAATGAAGTTTTTAAAATTAAAAAAAACTGAACTTCAAATTTAAAAAAATTTAACTTTTAAATAAAAAACATTAATTTGAAATTAAAAGGGAAAAAAACATCTATTATATTTTTTAAAAATTTAAATTTTTTTTATTTTTAATTCTGTTGTTCCCAATTTGAGGGGTGAAAAGGTTTTATTATGAAAACCCCCAGAGAAGTAAAAATATTTCTTCCTGCAAAAATTTTTCTTATCTTACCCGAGTGCTGCCAAACAAAAGGGGAAAAGAGGGGAAAAATGATTTGGAAAAAATATTTCCATTCTTTAAAATATTTTTACACAGCATAATAATTTTTTGGGGGGGAAAAGGAAAAAGAGTTTTGTAATGATAGTATATTACGTGGATGACTTAAAATATATCTGGGGAAAAACTCAAGGGATGAATAAGGCCGGGAAAAAACCTAAAAGTATATAACCCCATAAAGTCTAAAGGGGTTTCTTCCCTATTTCTTTGGGGGAAAAAATATCTTAGTTAAATCTTTAAAAAAAAACGGTAAAGCTTTAAATTAAAAACAATACAGGACAAATTTGGGTTTCGTAAAACCCGGGCATAACCAGAACCCCCCCCCCCCCCCCCCCTAGTTCACTAACCTAACCAGGGACGTTGGTTTAGAAGCCCATCCCTAAAGCAGGGATAAAATGCAAAATTATGCATTTCCGCCCATTTTTAATGTGACCATATTCTTAAAAACATGAAAAACATATAGGAAAAATGTTTTCAAAACCCATCTCAATTACTGGTTTTTAAAGTACCAAAAAAAACCATGGTATTCTCCTTTCCCCTTTTCCCTTTCTTCTTTTTCTCTTGAGTGTGTGTGTGTGTGTGGGTATGTGCGTGTGTGTATGTATGTATTTTTTGTGTGTGTGTGGGGGTGTGTGTGGGGGTGTTTTGGTTTTGGGTGTTTTTAGTGTGTGTTGGGGTATGTGTGGAGTGTGTGTGTGTGTATGTATGTTGTATGTTTTGTGTGTATGTGTGAGGGGGGGCCCCTGGGGAGGCCCATTTTATCCTTTTTTAAATTTGGAAGTTGTTTATTTAGTGGTTTTTTCAATTCGTGTGGAGGAAAGAAGAGGGGGAGGGTTTTGGGGAGGAGGGGGGAAGATTGGGGGAGTGGGAAAGGGGGGGAGAAAAAAAAAAAAAAAAAGAGAGAAAAGGGGAAAAGGGGAGGAGAAGAGGGAGAAGGAAAAGGGGGAGGGGGAAAAAGAAAAAGAGAGGAAAAAAGGAGAGAGAGAGGGGAGAGAGAGACAAAGGGGAGAGAGAGGAAAGGAAGGAGAAGAAAGGAAGGGAGAGAGGAGAGAGAGAGAGAAAAGAGAGAGAGAAGGAAGGGGAGAAAGGAAAGGGGAGAGAGGAGAGAGAGAGAATGGAAAGGAAGAGTTTAGAGGGGAGGGGAGAGAGAGAGGGGGGGAGGGCAAGGGGGGGAAAGGGAAAGGAAAATGAAAAAAAAGGGGGGGGGGAAATTTGCCCGTGGAAAATAAGCTGAAAAAAAAAGGGGGGGAACCAACCCTTCCCCGAAATGGGGCCCCTCCTAATTTCCTACCCAAAAATTTAAATTAAGGTTAAGGAGGGTTAAACTGGGGTTTAAAATGTTTAAAGAAAAAAATAATATAGAAAAGTTAAAGGTTTGGGAACGGCCGGGAGCGGGCCGCGCAAATTCTCGTCCATTCTAACCTTCCTTTTTGGGAACTCACAACCTTTTTCTTTTCCACAATATTTAAAGACGATAACCATATCATCACAAGGGCCCAAACTAAACCTTTTTCAGTGTGTTTTTGGGTGTGGGCCTTCGGGGCGGCAGCAGGCCCCGGACGGGGCCCCCCCTCCCCGCAGTTCCCCCAGCAAAAAGGTGACACAACCAAAAACAAAAATTATTTTTCGGGGCGTTCGGGGAAAGGCGCTTCTTATTATAGTTATTTATCCCCATATATTTTTCATGTTGTTAAATTTTAAACCCAAAAAAAAAAGGGTTTTTTTCAGGGGTTTTTTTTTAAAAAAGGGGGGAAACCCCAGTTTGATAGTAATTCCCCCCCCCTGACCAAACGATACTTTTTTTTTTTACAGGCAAAGGCAGCCCCCCCCTTTCCCCCCCCGCTCTGGCTCCCACAAGCCCCCCCCGCCAGCTATTCGCTGATCCTTTTCGTGCACCCCTGGGCATGGAGGTTTTTAAATTTGGGGAGTCGAAAGGGAATGGGAAGGGGAAAGACCGACCCCATTGCCTAAAAGCGAAAAATCATCATTTGAAAGGGAAGTCGGGATGGTTTATGTTATATTACATTTAATGACGTAAAAACGTGAAGGTCCTTTTTGATATAAAACCCTTTCTCAAGCTTTGAGCTCCCTTTAAGCCCCGCACTTTGTACAGGGGGCCACGACGAGTACCCATATGAGGAGTGTGGCTTTCCCGGAGGGGTGCAGCCCCGGCATAAAACCATACTCTTTGATTGGCAATACTTTAATCACCAACCCGGGGGAAACAGGGCGTTGCAGCCCGTGAAAAGGTTTAGAATCGGTGTTTTCAGGCATGGGCCCCTGTGAGGACATTTGGACAGGGAGTTTCGTTTCACACAAGTTTTTTCGTACCCCAAGTTTGTTATTTGTTTCGAAAATTTTAAAGTTTTCGGTAATTTCTTTTCTTCTTTTTTATAACCCCCCGGTTTTCGTCGCATTTTCAAAGCCTATTTCCGGGCGGCTCCCTGGGGGCTGTGGGATTAGGCCAAAATCTTGCTCTTTTACCCAAGCCTTTTCTAGAAATACTTTAACCCTTCAATGATTTCTATTGGTGCCCTGTACCCTACTAAAACCAAAAAAAATTCCATTATCCCATCTATTTTCCCCTCTGCCACTCTATCCCAGATCCACCCTCCCTCCCGTGCCACTATGCTAAAACCCGCTCTTTTTCCTCATCATACCTTGGACACATTAATACCAGGGATCTAATTTTCTTATCTCCCCCATACACATTTGACATATTTTGTTTCCCTTTCTTTTGCCCTTATATTTTTTTACTATTGACCCCAGAGTTTTTTGCCCTTTGTTTTTAAATAAAAAACCACTCCAAGCTACCATCATAAAAGCCCTCACACTTTGGTGTGGTTTTCCCCCTTGGGACAATTCAGAAAACTTTTCCCCCCATCTCTGTCTCCACATTCCCTGCCCTGCTTGAACTTGGTCTTTCACCTTTCGCTTTAAACTCCCCCCACTAGATGGGTATCCTATCTGTAAAACCCCTTAACCACATTCCCTCCACCTTTCTGTTTGATCTACCCCATTTACTACTCTGCCCTATCCACTCATAAACTTTTCGAGCCCCCCTTTTCATCCATTTTTTAAGCCTTTTTTGTAATTAAGCATGACTTCCTTTTCCCCTCCGCAAAGGTACTCCCCCCTGCCTCCCCCCCTGATCCCCTCCACTGCTAATACCTGTTTGCCTCAGTGCAAGACCTACCCTGTTCTGTACTCCCTCTAACTTGCCCAGCTTCCTCCGTCCCCCTCATACACTCCCCCCATAATGAGGCTCGGTACTCCCATGCCTTTCACAACCCTCTTACTACCTATACCGTTTGCCCACATTTTGCTACATCCCAAGCCTTCCCCCCCAGATTTTTTTTCCCCTATTTTATCCTGTTTGTCCTTCTGCTCCCTTCCCCACTCCCGGGATATAGGTTTTTATATGACTCGGTGCGCCCTACCCTCAGGTCCCTTTTTCCCAACTCCTACCCTCATCTCCCCTGCCTCTCCATTATAACCAGGACCTGATTTTTCTCACTTTTAAAAATTTTCATCCCAAAATCCCCCCCATACTGTGCGATATATGTAGCATCTCCTGAAGTTCTCCCATGCCCTCACTCATGACAACTATTCGTCAAATATGTAAAATGCCCAACTTTCCTCCCAACCCCTTTTCCCTAGCCCGAAATTTTTCAACCTAATTTGCTAAATTCCCCGAATAAGCCAAAAAGTAAAGGTGATAAAACGCAGCCCGCCTAACCCTCTTGACTACCTACCCCCTCTGTCTCTAGTCCCCCAAACTGACACTGCCCCTGTGTCCTCATACATACTATTATTATGGATATTCTGTCACTAATCCCAATTCTAGAAGTAGTCTACAAAGCAAACCCTATGACCCCATCATAAACCCAATGTAAAAGGAATGAAGTATGTCTTCCCACCCCCCTATTTTATTTTTTTTTATCACTGAACTAACTACGAACAGTTTTCCCACCTCCCTATCCCCGCGAAAGCCCCTTTTTTGTTCCTCCCCCATTACTCATTTTTCTCACAACTTCACTAATCCCACCATTTTGTAAACCCCCTGAAACTTTTCCCCCCGTATCCATTATGCTATTGGTCGATAAATTTTTTTAAGAGCTTTCACTTTTGTGACCTCCCCTTTTGTAATAGATAAAACCCACCCATTCCCTTTCCTTGGGGCTTCTTATCCCGCCAAATCTGCCTAAAAAACCCCTTTCAACCCATCCCCCCTACCCCAAACCCCCTTTTTATACAATCGTTTTGGTTACCATCCCCGCCGCGCTTCCTATTTTTAGCTTTTTTAAATAACTCCTTATTTTCCTTACTGAAATGTTCACCATTCCCCCATCTATTTTTTCCCTTTACTTCCTATTTTTACTTCACTAATTTACCTGCTCAGTCATGCCCCCACCCCCCTCCCCAAAACCTTGATCTCCCTCTTAAACTCTCAGGTCCTTCACCACTTCGTCTCCCCCTAAAAAATTATTACGCACGGTTGCTCCCTGTCTTTCTCCCCTAAAAAAGATACCAAACCCCACCCCCCTTTCCCCACCTTTTCCCCAGTTCCTCTACAATTTCCCTTCCAGTTGCCTGCCTTCCTAATAAAACGTTTTACTTCTCTCTGTTTTTCTTATACCCATCCCATGCCTCCTCATATTTAACCTTTCCCTTTTCTCATTACTTCCTTTTCGAGTCTCTTTTTGTGCCCCGTTCTGTCCTTTCTTTTCCTTCCTCGCCCTCTTTAAACTCACTTTCCCCCACCTATGCACTTTTTTCCCCCGGGTCCTTTTCTTCATTACCATCCCCTTCCTAGCTATTCCATCATTGTCTCCCACAGACTCTGGTTTATTTTATCCAACCCCCTTCTCTTCCAAAAATACCTGTTCAAGTCCCTCCTAAAAAATTTTTCCCAATTTGCCTGTCTAATGTCCTCTTTGTTGTGCATTTTTCCTTTCATTCTCCTTTTTTTTTATTGTATAATTTAAGACTATCAGTTTTTGGTCACTATTTTTAAACACCAGACCTCCTTCTAAATCCACATACCTTCACCACTTCCTGGCATTTTCATTTTTAGCAATAATCATAGCGATTCCCCCCTCTTCTGCCCATGTTACTCTACCTCTGCCTTTTGTATTGGATTTAACTCGTTGGCCTCAACAAAATTTAAAAAGTAGTATCCCCTTCCATTTTCCCCCCCCCTAGTTAAACCCATGGTCCATTCATGTCCCCCATAACTATTATCTGTTCCGCTGTGTTTGCTAAAATTACTAATTTTGTAATAAGGTGGAAGTTTCACGTTGTTTTTAACCCAACTATTTTTCTTGGCCCCACAAAGGTGTTTTTCTAATGGTGTAGTATTATTTTGCGCAAACCCAAAAAAAAAAAAATGAAACCTAACTAACCGTTTTTAATGAAAAATAAATAACCTAACCAACCTTTCAGTTTTAAAAAACCAACCTAACCTTTCAGGTTTTAAAGAAACCTAACCTAACTTTCAGTTTTAAAGAAAAACCTAAACCCAACCCTTAAACCCCAAAATATACTTTTTTTTTTTTTTTTTTTGCGCAAAAAAAACTAGCACCCTTAGAAAAAAGACCTATTTAGGCCCAAAAAAAAAAAGTTGGTGTCTTTGAAAAAGAAAGTGAAACTCTCCTCCATTATAACCGTTTTTCGTAATACCTGGTGTCGATTGAACAGTAATCAATTTCAACTCTGGGTTTAAGTGTACAAAAACGACTATGGTTTCAATAGCCCACGACAAAACTTGTGTACAAAACTTACTGCCCCCCGTACATTCATTCTCCTTTTTCAAAATCTAGAAACCCCTACACATTAAATGAAAAAAGTGTGAGCCTCTCAGCCCCTGGGCGTCCCACAGCATACGATGCGCATATTTGATGGGGGAAGTGATGAAAAAAGGGTGTGTGTCCACTAGCATTACGTCACAGTGATGCCAGATTGGGGATTTGTCCCTAGTTTGGGGGGATTTTCGGGGCACTGATGAACTGATTCACTCTCGTTTTGGGGATTTTTGAGGTTTTCTGAAAAAAATTGATTTTACCCCCAAAATAATATTAATATAAAGGTTTTAAAAAAAAACATGGGTTAAACCGAGGCAAGGAAAAAAAGGAAAGGACAGGGGGACGAATGCAAATGAGCCAGAGCAAAAAAAAAAATAGGGGAAAAATTTGTCGACTTCGGGATTTTTTAAGTTCCCAAGAGGCTAAGAGCTTTAATATTTTTATTTATTTATGTATCATTTTTCTAAGCAATTTAAGGAAAATTTCATACCCATCCCCCTAAAGTAAAAAAAATGTTTTTAAATTTTATTTTTTATTAAATGCTCTGAGGCGCCCTAACTGCCCTTTTTTTTTTTTTTTGCAGTCCTTTTGAGATTATAAAAAAAAGGAATTATGCTATTCCGGTGTAAGTAATAATTTTGTAAAAAAAAAGATAATTATTTGTACATTTAAAAAACAACATCAATTTTAATTTACATGTGGAGTAGCTATGTAGCATATATTTAGCCCTCTTTATAACAGTAGGAATATAATGGGAAAGGGGGATTTGGGGGATTTTCCCCCCCCAATTTTAGGGGTTTTTAGACCAGACTGTCTGGGAACACTGCCCCTTACAATGCGCGGCATTTCTTCCCCCAGCAATGATGCGGGCGGGGTTTTTCTGGAATCATCAAACATTGCCGACTTTTTTACCAGAGAGAGCCGAAATGATAAAATAAGCCTCTCATAAAAAGAAAAAATCCTTTAAATAATTATTTTGATCCCTTAAAAAAGTAAAGAAATCCTTGTAAAAATAGTAAAAAGCCCCTTTTATAGAAAAAAGAAATGGCAGACACGACAGCTGACGATATATGCGCGCTTACGTTGCAAAAATGCCCCCCGCTAGATTTGCCCCCCGCACTACTTTTTCCCTATCACTAACACAAAAATTTGGGTTTCCCGATATAATGCGCAAGTAATGCCTAGTGTGGACGACCTTTTTTTATTGGGTCATGATCAGGTGAACCCCGGTACGGGAAAATTTCGGTAGGGGCTTTCACGATTTGGCTGAAACTTTTTTTCCTGAAAGTTTGATGTGTTTTCCGGGGAAATTTTTAGAGAAAACCCAAATTCCTTTTGGGGGACGAAACTATTTTTTGGGGAGTTTTGATGTGTTTTAATTAAAATTTCTAGCAGCTAACCTTGCTGTCGCTTTTTTTTTTTTTTTTTTTTTTTTTTTTTTTTTTTTTTTTTTATATTATATTATATATATATATATATATATTATATATATTATATAATATATATATATATATATATATATATATATATATATATATATATATATATTAAAGCTAGGTAAAGGTTAGATATAGTTTGGTTCAGGTTTGGCTAGGTTATGTTAGGTAAAGGTTAAGTTAGCTATAGGCTCGGTTAGGTTCAAATTTTTTTTTTTCTTTTTTGTTCCAAATCACACACAAAAAAAAGTGATTTGCGACAGAAACGGGAAATGCTTAAAAAATGCTTAAAATGTTTAAAAATGCAAAGGGGACCATATGTTTTCATTTAAATTTTTTCATTGCTTTCTTATTTAAAAAACAATTTGGGGCAACTTTTATTTTTTTCTTAAATTAATTTTGGTACAAATCATTTTTGCTCCCCTCTGAATTTTCTTAAATCGAGGTTTTTTAAAGATTTTTTTTACCAACCGTGCCCTATTTGGTTCACTACCTTATGTAAAAATATATTTCTGCACCATGTAGTGGAGATATTACCAATTTACAGAAAAATAAAAATAAAAGGCTTGCATTACAGGAAACCAGTAAAAAATGTGCTTGTGCCATGGAGCGTGAGGCTGTGAAAGGTGTGCGCCATGGCTTGCTGGCGGCCAGTGAGGAGGCAACCCGGATAAAAACCATGCATGATTTCTGGTTGATTTAACCTAATTACAGAAACTACCTCATGTAGGTCTCAAGGCCTCTTTTAGCTTCCTTATTTTTTTATGTTCTTAATAATGTAACAAAACCTGACCTAGCCGAAACCTAACTAGCCATTTTATTTGAAAGTATGTTTTATTTTTGATTTCCAGAGACTGAAGTAAATTTACAAGAGGGTGAAGATTATTGGAAGATGTATACAGTAAACCATCTCAAATTAGAAAATATAATTTGGGGGAAAACCTGGGTCGAATTAGTCGAAAGTCTGAATTATCTGATGGTTACCTCTTTTCCCTCCACACAATAAGAACTCACTAAAACATGCTAAAACAGCACAGATTGTAGTACACACAAACCTCGTTTTCCCGGACTAATAGGGGGGAGCACTGGTCCGGGAACCGCAAAAGTCCGGGAATCGCAACTGTAAAAAAAAAAAAGAAGTCCGATGCCATTACCCACCCCCGGACGTTTATCCTACTCTAGTATTTACTGTCCGGCAACCGCCAATATCAACTACCCCGCCGCGGACTTTTACGTCCGCTGAGCATGCTGCCACCTGGCGGGAGGCAGCAGAAAGTGTTCAATAGTCTCAAGAGACGTTCCTGCACCAGGGGCAGTGGGGGTCAGGGGACTAACGGAGGCTGTGCAGGTGAACCGTGAGTGTCGTGTGCCCAAATGTAAACAATACGACCGCTGAGCATGCTGCCACCTGGCGGGAGGCAGCAGAAAGTATTCAATAGTCTCAAGAGACGTTCCTGCACCAGGGGCAGTGGGGGTCAGGGGACTAACGGAGGATGTGCAGGTGAACCGTGAGTGTCGTGTGCCCAAATGTAAACAATACGACCGCTGAGCATGCTGCCACCTGGCGGGAGGCAGCAGAAAGTGTTCAATAGTCTCAGAGATGTTCTTGCACCAGGGGCAGTGGGAGTCAGGGGACTGACGGAGGCAGTGCAGGTGAACCGTGAATGTCGTGTGCCCAAATGTAAACAATACGGCTGCTGAGCATGCTGCCACCTGGCGGGAGGCGCGGACACTGACCAGGTGTGACAGAAGACGCTCGGACCGCTGGACAACTTTATCAATTTACAAACAGGACCAGGCATTTCAACGTAAAAAAAAAAAAAAAAAAAAATTGTCCGAGTTACATATCCCCGGACCTCGGATTTTGTCCGGCAAATCCGATATCCGGGAAATGGAGGTCTGGGAAATCGAGGTTTGTGTGTACTTGTACTCACCAAAATATGGCTAATACTGAAGTCTTGAAGTGCAATACTACTGTACACTGAGCACTCGGCCGTCACTGAGTTACTGATAGGGTCTTCAGGCAAGGGCTGCGTTAAGTAATGCAACACGAACGGGTGCACCCGGAGGCGCACGGTGACGTCAGCATACAGTATGCCTAGTGCACGCTACCACTTTACGCTACTTTTTACTCAATGACGCGGTAACTAACTACAAATCAAAAAACTCCCAGCAGGTAGAGGTTCCGACAACAACCTAAGCTCTAGTTCCCGCAATACAAGTTCTCGTTCGCTCAAAGCACCAAAATTTAGTTCCCGCAAAGCCCCAACTACCCATCCCGATATTAAAGCTTGTTACTTTAATGCCCGTAGTATACGTAACAAATTTCATGATTTAGAGGAACTAGTTTATTCAGAACAATACGACATCATCGGAATTTCCGAGTCATGGATAGATACGACAAATAGAGATTTTTTGGCTGAATTTGCGATACAGGGGTATAACTTGTTAAGTTATGAAAGACTACGAAGAGCAGGAGGAGGTGTATTATTATATATAAAGTCCTGCCTTCATCCCCTTGTATTATCTAAGCATGAAACTGATAACAGTAATGTAATTTTCGTTCAACTAAATCGTCATTCTCAAAAAGTAGTAATTGGCCTTGCTTAGCGACCTCCAGCTCAAACAAATACAATTGACGAAGAACTATATGAACAAATAGCGGAAATTAGTTCTCAGAACGAAAGCGTAATATTCGGTGATTTTAATATTCCCGTTACTAGTTGGGGCGCCTCACTTACAACACATTCGGGGCACACTCTCTATTCAAATCTCCAAGAAAGTGCTTTATACCAACACGTGGATCATCCAACGAGAGGCGAAAATATTCTAGATCTTATTTTCACAACTAACGAAAATCTTGTCAGTAACGTTAACGTCGGATCCGAATTTAGTAGCAGTGACCACCGGGCGATTACTTTCAGTATTAACATCAGTAAGACAAGCGAAGTCGAAAGTAAAGAAAAAGTTCTTGATTATAATTATCGAAAGGCAGACTTCAGAAAACTAAAAAGAATCTTAACGAACACCGATTGGAATGTTATCTCAGAAAGTAACGACATAAATGTAGCATGGCATGAATTCACCGGTAAGCTTAACTTAGCAATACAATCCTCAATACCGATGCGATATAGGCGATCTTTTCAAAACATTAAACCGAAATGGTGGACCCGCGAAATCAAGGACAACCTTGCAGCTAAAAAGCGTGCATATGAAAAACACAAAAAAACACAAAATGAAGACGACAAATGCGAACACGACAGAATTAGATTAAACACGAAAAACCTTATTGAGCAGAGCAAAACAAATTTTGAAGTACGTATTGCCGAAATGAGCAAATCAAACCCTAAAGAATTCTACAGCTATGTTAAAAGGAAAAAAGTAATGACGTCAACCATAGGACCGTTGAAAATGGAAAATGGCGAACACACAGAAAATGAAGTATCTATGGCGGATACTCTAAATAACTTTTTTGCACCAGTCTTCACAGTAGAAAACACGCAAAATCAACCCATCCCGAAAACCCAGAACAAAGGCACTTGCCTCAGCTCATTAACCTTTCAGGAATGTGACATTTTGCTTGCGATAAATAATATGAAAATAAACAAAGCTCCTGGTCCTGACAAAATTTCGCCATGCATATTAAAAGAAGCAAAGAACGAAATAGTAAAACCACTTTCCATCTTATTTAATAACTCTTTACTCACCGGAAATGTACCGTGCGAATGGAAACTAGCAAATGTCACACCCATATTTAAAAAAGGAAGCAAGTCGCAACCCGGAAACTATCGCCCAATCAGTTTAACATCAGTTGCTGGAAAATTAATGTAATCCATCATAAGAGACAAAATCGTTAAGTTCTTAGAAGAAAATGACATAATCAAAGATTCGCAGCATGGATTCAGAAATAAACGCTCATGCCTCTCAAACTTACTTGATTTTTACAATAGTGTATTCAAAATGTACGACAACACGAGGGCAGTAGACATAGTTTACCTCGATTTTCAAAAAGCGTTCGACAAAGTTCCTCATAAGCGTCTCATTAGCAAAGTAAAAGCTCATGGTATAACAGGCCATCTTTCAAATTGGATAGAAAACTGGCTGTCAAATCGTAAACAAAGGGTGGTAATAAATGGAAATTCTTCTGACTGGACCAGTGTAAATAGTGGTGTTCCTCAAGGATCAGTTCTCGGACCTATCCTGTTCTTAATATACATAAATGACATTGACGAGGGAATCACATGCAGGATATCGAAATTTGCTGATGACACGAAAATCACAAACATAGCCTCTACAGAATCTCAGTGCCAACTCATACAAAACGACTCAAACACGCTAACAGAATGGTCAAAAACATGGCAAATGAATTTCAACCTTGACAAATGTCATGTACTACATATCGGTAATAACAACCCTCATAAAAGTTACGTGATGAACGATTTCCAACTAACAAGTGTTGATAAAGAAAAAGATTTAGGCGTTGTAATCTCGAAAGATCTCAAACCAAATAACCAAATTATAGAGGTAGTAAAAACTGCAAATAAATTGGTTGGCTTTATTGGACGAACTTTCAGTTTCACATCTGAAAAAGTTATACTCACTCTTTTTAACTCGCTTGTTCGCCCCCATCTAGAATACTGTGTACAGTTCTGGTCACCTTATTATAAAAAGGACATAGATAAACTAGAAAAAATACAACGCAGAGTAACCAAAATGATACCTAGATTGCGAAATAAATCGTACGAAAATCGGCTCAAAGAACTTAACCTATTCCCACTAACAAAACGAAGGATAAGAGGTGACCTCATCGAAGTCTTTAAAATCTTCAATGGATTTACGAACGTAGTCCCAGAAAATCTTTTCACGCTAGACCGGTCAAGCTCAACTAGAAACAACGGATTTAAAATAAGCAGGAAACGGTTTGTAACGAACGAAGCAAAGTACTTCTTCACAAACCGTGTTGTAAACGTATGGAATGGGCTGCCGTCAGACGTAGTAAACTCAAATACAATAGAATCATTTAAAAATTGCCTCGATAAATATTTCATATCAAATCCCCGGTTGTCACTGTTTATCTCGGAATAATAAATTTATCTCGCGGGCCTCTGAAACTTACTCTCATTGCGTAAAATGATTGCGAGTCGCGTCTACACAACCCCCCACACGTCTCAGACAGCCCGAGTAAACGGTCACTACTACAACTTTTGACCTGTGACGGGCTGTGGTTCAGTAAGGGCCTGTCAGTTAGTGACCACCATCGGGATTTATATACAGGGGTCACTGCTGCAGGGGGCATTGAAGTGCACGGCGTCCTACTTGGAAAGTGCACTACCGCAGTGGATTGAAACGGAGCTGGGGCCTGATTGACTGCTGCCTCCCAAGAAAGTGCCAGGCAAGGCTGCCGCACCACCCCTGAACTTCCACACTGAGCCTACACCAACACTACATTAGACCTCATAACACACACAGATAGCCCCGAGTTAACGGTTACCACTACTACTCTCGACCTGTGACGGGCTGTGGTTCAGTTAGGGTCCTGACAGTAGTGACCACCATCGGATTTAAGGTACCAGGGGTCACTGCTGCAGGAGGCATTGAAGTGTACGGTGTCCTACATGGAAAGTACACAATCCGCAGTGGATTGAACGGAGCTGGGGCCTGATTGACTGCTGCCTCCCAAGAAAGCGCCAGGCAAGGCTGCCGCACCACCCCTTGAACCTCCACACTGTGTTCACAACCATTACAAAACACACATAACATGACCTATCTATCAAGCACTAAACCTACCCCCAAAAACTAGTAGTAGTTAGCCATAGTTTACAGCTTTCAACTTTCCTCACAAATTCCATGCAGTTTTTCTATATTGCATGGTATCACTTCTTTTCGGCCAGCTTCGGCTGGGGGGATGGGTGGGTGGGGAGGAGCCTCTATTTCCTATCCTTTCTCTCTTATTATCTAGTTAGTGTAGTGTAGTTAAAGCAAACAGTCTTGTAAGGACCTATCGGTCTGTTGCTGTTTGTGTTTCCTTTATTCCTTTGTATTCCTTTGTCCCCCCGCACTACAGCCCTGTGAGGTGGTATGTAAACAAAGGGCAAAGAAAGACTTTCTTGCCTCCTTAATCCCATACTTCATTTCCTGCTGCTATAACTTCTGCTGCATCAAATACAGGGTCATCAACAATTTTTCCTGCAACAATAAGAATCACCACAGAGATAAATTTCAGCAGCTGCTATCTTGGGAGCACCCGTGTATTGTGAAGCATTTAGTATCGTTTAGTAGGGAGAGTGCGAGGGGAAAGGGGGGGTGAACGCCTCTGAACGCAACAGTGGGGTCACTGGGGGGATATGAAAGGTAAGGTTTTCACTGCTTGAGGGCTTAATGTTTTGGGGGGAGGCGATGTGGAGGCTGGTTCAATGGAGGCACAAAGGGAGGAAAAGAGGGTGCAAAAAAACTCCGACAATTTGAACAGTGTGGACAAGGGGGGATTTTTCTAAAAAGCTCAGTCAAGCCTTTTTCTCGCGCTCTCAACCCTTGCCCTTTGAGCGTGAATTCTATCATTCCCTTTAAAATTCTGACTTTTTGGGAATATCAAAATTTACCCTTAAATTTTACAACAACTGAAAAAAGTTCAAAAAAAAAATGTAGTTTATCTTTTTGTTTTTCAGCATTGAAAAAAATTTTGGAAAAAACATAGAATTTTTGAAAAACTCAATTTTTAAAAAATCGTATTTCAGGGAAACACGCACGTTAAGCGAATGAAGCTTGGGAAAGTATGTACGTTTGTACTTGATGTAAGCTTCAGGAGTACCTTTTTTGTGGTATATGTCCCCCTTACGACGAACATTTAACAAAAAAGTAATTTAAGTAATTGGGCCCCCCTAAAACGAACAGTCCTCTACGAAGAAATTTCATGGGTCTTGTTACTTGGTTTTGAAAAAGAGGGGCTCCCGGGAACGCATGAACCCGCCCGTTATTGCCTCACCTGTCCCCTTCCGAGGAGACAGGAAAAACCCCACCCCGTATAGCATCTAGGACACCCACCAGGGCTCATAGGTTCCCCAAGGTATCCTCACACCCCTAAAAACAAGAACAAAAAAAAGACTCTTCCCCCACCCGGGAAAAAGAAGAAGGACTGATATCAATCCCGACATGGGGATGGTTTCTTCGGAGATGCTGAAGCCACTATTTTTTGGGTTAAAATTTTTCCGCAAAAGAGACAGACACACCCAAAAAGGTACCGGCGAAAGCTTAATACAAGTAATACTTCCGAAGTTTCATTCAGCTTGAACGTGCAGTGTTTCCCATGAAAGACATTTTAGAAAAATTGAGTTTAAGTTTATGTTTCAATATTTTCTTCAAGTGCTGAAAAACAAAATGATAAACTACATTTTTATAAAGAACTGTTTCAGTTGTTGTATTGAAGGGTAATTCTGATATGTCCCGAAAAAATACAGGAGTTTACGGTAAATGATAGATCATTCACGCTCAAAGGGCAGCGGATGTGAGATGCGCGAGAGACTTCTGGCGGCTTAGCTTTGAAAACTCCCCATGCGAACTTCATTTCGGATTATAGAAAGTTGTTGAAAAATTCGAACTGGGCCTGAAACAGGTCAAATTATCCGAAGTTCGAATTAGAGAGGGTTTACTGTATGACAAAAGATTAGTAGTCCTACGCGTGGTAGTAAAAGATATATAGCCGGGTTGATGGAACAAATCTTAACCCACACACATTTATGCTTAGTACTCTTTAATTAAATGGTTCCCAAACTCATGGTTGTGACCCATGTAAAGATCCCATGGATGCTCTTGAGGATCGCAGGATGATTTGAAGAAAATGAAAAATTACTAGGAATCCAAACCTGGAACAGCATCATAGGTCATGGGTGTTGGTTAAAAGTTTGTATTTGTTGTTCACTTAATATCTGTGATCAATGACATTATATGAAAGCTGTACCTCTTATTTTTTTATTAACAGAAAAGATACAAAAATTGAGCATTTAGTTATTAAAAGTAAAATTAACTAAAATTTATTGCATGTAAAGGCGGCGTCACACTAGCACTTTTCCGTTTATTTTTTCCAGCAACTTTCTAAAAACTAAAAAAAAATTGACTGCAGCAAGCCATCACACACAACACAATAGTTCGCCTGCCCTACCAGTCAGCTGTTCCTGCGACTGTAAAACAAACATGGCTCCGACGCCAGAGCAGGCATCGCTGGTAGGCTATACACTAATTATGTGTATTATCAATCGTAGACGAGCCAAACAAGCTAAAATACATACATATATCATATATATACATAAAAACAGTAATAGATGAGCGGCATCAGCCCGCCGCTGGAGCCGCAAGCAACAGTCAGGTCACAGGTGGGCGGGGTGGGAAGGTCACTCCCGCTCCTTATGTATGAGAAATTCTTCTGAACTACGTGTCCACAGCATTTCGTCTATAATTACAAGTTGAAGTCTTGAAGAGTGAGAAACTAGTTTTGAGTGTGTCTTGAAAAATATACACAACAATCGAGTCATGCGAGAGAATGTTGGCTGTTTTATAAAACCGGCTTTTAAATGTATCTACATGTGCAATAGTCACTTGAATATTTTTCATACTTTCAAATGTATTGAATTATAATTGCAAAAAATCCTGATTTATATCGAATATCTTTAAAGTAATCACTATGGATTTTGATTTGACTATGAAAGTTGTCTCAACTTTCCAGATGAAGACGGTCATGATCGTTGACTGAATCAGACGGAAAAACTAGACAGAACGAGAAAAAACGACGGAAATTGTAAAAATAGACAGAAAAAGTGCTGGTGTGACGCCGCTTAAGCTGAATACAACTTCTTTTTTTTGTACTATTTGTATCGGCCCTGTGGGTCAGAATCTAAGAATATGTTTAGGGTTATGGCTGAAAAGGTTTGGAAACACTGCTGTACATCATCAGTAGCATATTACAGACTAGTCGTTTATATTGTTGGGACCAGTCTTCACTTGCAACCATTTGATATGGAATGTGAATGAATGTGTCAACTACACTGCATGGCAGACATACAGGCTTTGATTGTTATATTATGTTAATACATGATTTACTGAATTTACTTTATGTGGATTTAGGTAAGTAAACAAATTTATTTGTTTTCAGTTGAGTAAAGGCAATTGATGAGTATGGCTAGCGGAGGAGATGGCCGCCTCTCAAGCTCGGAGGTAGAGCAAGCGCAAGGCGACAGTGAATCAGATCAGATGGACTCTGAAGACAGCAAGGAGAGGGGGGAGGCAGCACCTTCAGCCAGTCCCGTAGAGAAGATTGTAATGGTCCTTGAACGAGCTAAATCAGACACTGAAAAAAATTTGCTGCTTTATTAATGGTAACAAAGTTTATCAAGGCAGAGGATATAGATGAATCAGACAAGAGGAAAATTATGAATGCAGTAGGGGTGCCATTTTTAGCCCGTTTAATGAAAAACTAGTGATGTTCCAGAAGGATGCCCACCTTTCATGTTCAAATCTATTGCATTAACAATACTATCTTCTCTCATACCATGCCTGTATGGACAGTAAGGTATTATATGAGCTAATACTAAATGACTGAAATAATCTCAAAGACTGAGTTGTATGAAAACTGACCTTACCTTGATCAAAGACTCCTTCAGTGTCTCAAGTGCATAGCATCAGAAAAATGCGGCAGTAAAGCCATGATTGATTATGAAGCCATAGGGCCACTTGTAGAAGCATATACAGAAGGAAACTTTTGTTGTGATGATGCCATGGAGGTCATCTTAATGGTTGTGTCAGAAGAAGGAACAAGCACTTGGGAGGAGGAACCAGAAGCCTTTGCTAAACTAATGAGTCATGTTGCTCATGAATTTGCAGTTGATCATGGAGAATATAAATTCAAGCTATGTAATATTCTCACTCAATTGTTACAAAGCCATTCACAATCAAGTGAAATGGGTCAGCAGGAGTGGAAGCTAGATTTGCACAAAGGTATATCAGATATAATATTCAGTAAATTAGGTAGAGAACTGCGAATCAGTGGACTTCGCTTAGCAGGGGCAGCACTTGAAAATCTTGGTTTACCTTGGTGCTGCAAACTGACGTAGATACAAACACGGATAAGACAAGAGGAAGACAGTTACTTCTAATGATGGTCCACTTGTCATGTATTGAAGTTCGAATGGGACTTGAAGATAGAACTTTCGAAGAGGCTGTTTCAGTTGCATTACCTACAACTGCTTGTTATGAAGTTATAGAAATGTCAGTCATTTTTCTTGTGAATGGGGCTGTAGATTTTGAGCAGAAACACAAACAACAGTTATATGATTCTCTTAAAGGGGCTATTAATGCAGTTCTGAAATTTCTTCAGGGAGCATCTCTTGAAGATGCAGCTTTAGAAAACCCACAGACACATGTGTTTGTGTGTGCTACTGTTCGGTTCTTTGTGCATGGTTAGCCGAGGAAACGGCAGCTAATAAGGATGATGTTTATAAAACTTTACCCTTTATTATTAGAATTTCCAAACCACAACTTTGATCACAACAAAAACAGTTTGCATATGTCAAAAAAGGAAAGTTCACTCTGTGATGCATCAGAACAAAGAGAATAAGAAAAACTGCCCGATGTACTTCGTTTTTGCTGCACGGACTTTGTCATCTCACAGCTGAAGATATTCCACGCAGAATCTTGATTGATCTTGAACTGGAAAATTTATTGCTGGAGTACTTATTATTTCATTGAATAGCATTAAGGATGCTTTTGGTCCTCAAGGAAAGGAAGAAGTGAATGTTCCTTTAGACAAGATAAACTCTGCAAGTGAGGCAATGAGTACTATTAGTAAACATATTATGAACATTTCGGTGCAAGAGCCTGAGCGTGTACAAAGTGATGTGTTTACTACTCCCTACTGAAATTTGTCTTTTGTTAAATTGCCTGAAATTCCACTTGAAGTCTGTCACCTTAAATTGAGTGGAAATTTGTGTATTTTGGGTCTAATGATCTTAAGACACCAACACCCTAATGTTAAGAGCACTGATTTCACAATACTTAGGTTTGTTCAGTCTACTGTTCGCTTCCTTTGGGATGCCCATAACGTTGAAGAGAGCAGAGATTATGCATCATTGGTTGTGTCCTCAAAGTATAAATCTGATTGGGGTTGTCTAATGGACATATGGTTCCTTGGTATGCATACACTTAGCATTCTTCTCCCTATTATCCCAGGGCTCAGTGTTTTCTTTTTGGGGAAAGTGAATGGCCAAAAAACAATTGTGGACACTTTTTTGAGTCCTGAGGGTGCTTGGCCCGTAGGACTGAAAAGTGCTTTTTGAAGATTTTTTGTTTTTGTTTTGCAAATTTTCAAAAACGCCAGGCATTCTTCAAAAAAAGGGAAAAAACCCAAAAGTTGCAAGAATCATAACTTGAAGATTTTTCTCTCTCTTTTGGGTTTAAACCCCTTGAATACAAGTGTAAAATGTTACCACTTAATTCTACCTAAATTAAAAGTAAAAGTAAACAAAAACTAAAGGGTGCATAATTGTAAGAAAACTAATGTTTTAAATTTAATAACATCTTTGCAAACATGCATTCCCATGATAAAAATCAGGCTGAAACAAAGTGAGGATGCACACACTGAAATGCGCAACCCCAGTCTATATGTTAAGTTGCGGGTATTTTTTTTTATGGATTATGATGAAAATTTATGTGAATTTTTTTTTGTCTTAAAATTTTCAAATAAAAAAAAATTTGTAAATATTAACAGAAAATTTTTTTTTTCCCATGCCATACGTGCTTTTGCTTGTAATTAAGATCTTTCCTTTAACACTTGATTTAGAGTTTTTCCAAACTTTTTTCTCAATAATCATTAATCATTGATCATATTTATTTGGTGTGTTTGTTTATATCTATCTAAGTATCTTCTACAAGTGCTTGTGGGCCCTTCGGCCCCATGTATTGTGTTTGTAGTAATAGTATATACAGGGAGGCCCGAAGTTTACAAGCATTGGGTTCCCCTGGCATACTCGTAAAAGCAAAATCTGTAATAAGAAAAAAAACCCTAATGGTAAAATATAGGTTTGGTTCCCCCCATCAATAAAAAAGCAAAATAAAAGCAAACAAAAACAAAAAAACAAAAGCGTCTATATTCCCCCACTGTAACCCATTTGTAAAAAACATTTAAAAAAATAGCCCCACAAAATAAATAACGCACATTAATTAAAAAAAAAACTGCATAACAAACAAAAAAACGTTGTAAAGTAGGGGACCGCGTGATACAAGGGGAAAGGTATGTAGCGGTCCCAAAGGTTTGGGGCATCACCCTGCTAATTAACCCTAAAGGTCAGGCCGCGTCATAGCTTAATTTTCCTCAGTATTTCCTTCTAGGGGGACCTGACTGCGGCCCAAGGTTGGGGCCGCACACCTGTTAATTCCCTAAAAGTCAGGCCCTGCCCCTAGCTTAATTACCCTTAGGGCACGGCTTTCTAGGGGGTGACCTCACGGGGTAACCAAATCCCCTTTTTTCCAGCCCGGGAGTGGTAGGGCACACATTTTTTAACTGATAATTTTACTCACCCCCCGTTTTTGAATGTCTTTATCATTGGATTTTCGATCTCGTATATTTTAAAATAGACCCTAATTTACACCCCTCTTATCACGGATTCCTTATACCCAAAGGCTCGTATAAAAGGGACCTTCCCTGTATTGACAAATGTGATTGCAAAAATCCCAACGTGTTTGGTTGCGTGTTTGGGCCCCTGGTCAAAGTGCCCCCGGGTAGACCACATTCCCTGGATTTCCAACCCTTTGTGTTCCGTGTTTCCAAAACCACACTCACAACGCACACAAACGTCCAGATCTACTGAGTTTGTAATGCGGCAAATGTAACCGCAGAGTTTTTCCGTAATTTAAATTTCCCAAAATGTTTTTAGCCCAAAAAACCCCCCTTTAAAAATTATTCAAAACGAAGGACCAACCCCCTTACCACCTAGATTTATTTTCGATTTTTTGAGCTACTCTCATCAAAATTGAATTTACAGTTTGGCTACCCAAAAAAGACAAGACAAAAACAGACACACCACACACACAGATTTGGAGACGGAAAGTCGAGATAGCTCTTTTTTGTATGTTTACAATAGGTAAAAACACAACCACACACACCAGACACACGGCTATCCTATAGTATATTAATGCCACTTTCTAGTCCGTGCTTTAAAGGGAAAAAAAACTGCCCTTAAAAATGTTTAAAATTTAAAAAAAATCTGACCATGGGTAAGGCTTGGAAGCGACAGAATGAAATGACGGTAACCGACATTTCAGTGACGGGGGGTTCCCTTTTTTGATTATAATCAAAATCCATGAATCTAACCAACGTCCCGTTGGACTTTTTTCAGGCATTCTTATCTTTTAATACACCGAGTGGTCGACTTACGACCGTGATTGGGACCGACCGGTCGTAAGTAGAACTGGACGTAAGTCAGCCTATGTTATAAAAAAATATTATTATTTTTTTTTTTTTACATTTGTGCCTATAGCGCCTGTAGGCAGTGACTATTAAGCACCGGATTGTAGGCCCTGGGAGGTTCACTTGAGGGCTGTGATGGTTTGGCCCTCGCCCGTGGGGGCGCACAGGCAGAATGAAATGTGAATGATATTATAATCATCTTTAAGTCATATTTTATCGACATTTATGTTGTTCATTATTGTTATAACCATTGTATTACCGAATTCGATTCCCGATGAGAACCAAATTCTTTCTGCACCATCGAGTGGCCTAAGAATACCCACATGCCCTGCCCATTAACTCTACCTTCGATTGCGAGTACATCGGAAGACACAGGGGGGCGGCATGAGCCTCTAATCACAGGCGTTCACTATAAAAATCCTGCCGCACCACCATGGGCGAGGGCCAACCATCACAGCCCTGAGTGAGCCTCCAGGGCCTGCCATCGGGCCTTAGTAGTTACTGCCTACAGGCACTTTAGGCACAATGTAAGAATAAAAAAAGAAAAAAAAGCATTTACCGCCGGTCGTAAAGTCAAACAGTCTTAAGTTGCGTAGGTCGTAAGTCGGCGAATAGTTGTAATGCCTTTCATGTTTATCATTTGATGCAAAGCTATAATATGTGTTCAATCATTAATGTGACTGGTATTACAGTACTTATTGCCTGAGACATTCTATGCTTCTTTGTCAAATAAGGCATCTTGCAATGTTCTCTTGAAATGGTATTTGAGACCAATGTCCCTAAATCCTTTTGAGACTTGAGTAGAAAACTGACCCAAACAGCAAGGTTAGGTTGGTGTGTAGAGAATCCGTAGTTTGAATTAGAGAGGGTTTACTGAGAAATAAAACGGGCTATGAATAGTTTCAATATTTACTGTTGTGTATTTCATGCAGGTTTTTCCATAGAATTGTCAAAGTTTACTGGAAAGATGAAAAATGGTATATGTATATAGCTACTCGTAGAAACTGTTGTGGCTGATTGTACTATGTATAAACTAATATCTATGATGTCCATCATGTTTTCTTGGCTTATTCTTTTATTCATTTGCTACTTTATTTACCCCAAAACACCTTCACATTGTATAGGTAGCATCATGGTTGGAAAATCAAGGAATGACCACAGAAAAGAGCTGGGCTATTACGAAAAAATATTTGCAAAAGTTCCCTTGAAGCCGCCTGCCCCAGACTACCCCACCGATCAGGAAGGACTCGACACGTTGAGACGAACCGGTGGAAAGTTTTTGCCTGCCAGCAAACTTACCAACACTTAGTTTGTCATTTTGGTTAGCTAGACAAAACCACAAAGTCTGTGGCTATCAAACTTATCTAAATACACATATCTGGATCCGTATCCATATTTCACTGATTTTTTGTACTTTATCTAGTAACTCCATAGTAGTATGGTGCCCTAATTTAGGCAAAGTACAGTCAAACCTCGATATAGCGGACTCGATGTAACTGACTTCGATGTAACGGACTCCATTTGAATGGACATTTTTTGTTTTTTTTTTTTTTTTTTTTGTTGTTTTTTGTTTTTTTAATTTATATTTGACCGCTTTATCGCCGCTCGAATTGTCAACCTCAACATAATTGTATTATTTTCTCATTTTACTTTGGAATTCTTTGGTTTTTACCCGTACAGTGTTGACCTAAGTGACAGAACACCTTATGTCGGTTTAGCTTTTGGAATTTTTTTTATTGTCCTAAAAAAAAAATATCTATATATATAACATGCAATGAATGTATGTGCGGGGTAACGAGCGTCCTTCAGAAAAAAGATCCAAAGTCTCCATAGGTAGGCATCGTTTTCCAGCCAGCTAGATCCTCCCTCGTGTCTGGGGATATCATAGCGAAAAAACAAAATTTTATTTTATTAGAATTATATTGTAATCTACGGCTTTTGAATATATGCATCTTGTAACTTATTCTTAGAATATCATAGTTTGGTGCCAATATTTTCGAATGAGATGATATGGTCTTGAAGCAAATAGGAGACTATTCCTCTGATCCGCAACAAGGCTGCAGGAGCCACTTCACGGCCTGTGTAGGCACTAAAAGTCTAGTCACATACTACGTCCAGTTCCTGACCACTATTTCTTATTTCCGATATATAGTCAAGCCATTTGTTTACATGCTTTTATATTTCATTACTCTGTTTTTATAGAGGATTATATCTGGGAATGTTTTATCTAACTCTTCTAATACGTAACCGGTAATATATTATGGAATTCACAGCTGGTTACATATGCCTGTACCTTATAGAAGTACAAAACAAATTGTATTGCATTGTATTGCATTGCAATCTATATATGAAACTGTTTCATTCACCAGGATAAACATGGATTCAATGCCTACAAGTGTGTAAATGGAGCTAGTGGAAAATTATGTTGGCAGCCTTGAACGGCTCCTCCGCACCTGACTTCCCCTTGACTCACACTAATAAACGTGCCAGACTTTGCTACTACTTCCGATGAATTTTGATTAAACTCCTAACTCCCGATCAATTTTGATTACTTTTTCTTTTGTCTAAATATACCCTACACTATAGTCAGCAAAGTATATACATCAGTACGCGTAGCTCACGTACATTAGGCACCTCATACTGGCAGACATCTGCCGGGCCAGGGACTCTCAAGGTCCTCTCTCTGGAAAATTCCCTATCTTTTTCCCCCCCGTTTCTGTGTAGGAGTTTTCCCTCGAGATTGATTCACCTGGTTTGGGCTCGGATGTTTAATTAAATGCATAGTGTTGTATCAGCGAGATGTTACGGTGAACTTAGGCAGCACCCTGCAGAAGAGGCTCAAATGATCGTTGTCACTCTCCCCTCCTTCTCACTGCACTGAATCCTCCTTGATAAGTCAGGGTCATCATTATCATTAGACAGATCGCTGTCCTCCCAATTCTGTGACAATTTTCATCGTTGAGAATGTGAAAAAACTGTGATTCATATCAGCTGCAAGGAGCGTGCTGTGTGCCTGCCTGGGGAAGGGTCTCGCGCCAACAGCCTAACACAGTACCAAGCCTGCCAGGGCTGCCAACATAACAATGGTACCGCACTCCCCGCGCAAATAAATGAAAGCATTCTATATCTTTTATAGCTGTAAATAGTGTGAATGTTATTATACGTAATGTTTATCATTGAAATAAATTAAAAAAGAGGTACAAGAACCATAAGCATTTCTCAGCTTATATACATAATATTTTAACGAAACTTCTCGTTGTCATGTTTCTTCTTGATGCAAAATAGAACAGTTCAAAGACAAAATAAAAATATGAGAGCTGTAATATTAAAGCATTGCCAATGAAGGCAATTAATTTGTTTTCTAGAAGATAAGTAACAACAAAGTTACACAAAATAGGCCTACTTATAAGATACTACTAAACACTTCGTCTCCTAGGGCTATGTAATATATACGTACTAACCTTTACGGGTTTAGGAGTTTTTGATGTATCACAATATTAGATGATATAAGAAGGAGCCTGTTTTTGCTAGTGATTTAGTGGTAGCAGGTGTGTTTGTTTGAAAATAGTGACTATTAGTGTTATGGCGTGGCCGCTGCTCAATTTCCCTGTCACCTTCAACACCCTAAAATCACCCTTATCTAAGTTTGACACGCAGTGCTACCTGACTAATAATTGGACCCCGTTATAGAACTGCACTTCAAACTATAATAATATATGATAATAATGAGCATTAGTCATGAATAATAAGCATACTTTGGAAGACCTGCTGAACTGGCCTAATAGTTTTTGTTTACTTTCACTAGAGATTGAGCTTGACTCCCAGACGGTGAGAAGAAACCGCAACATTTTAGGGATCACCCATCACTTTACGGGAGCAGGAGGGGGAGGAGAGAGTTTCTTCCTTTTTATCTATTTTGGCGTGATTATATGTCCTGATGCTGCCTGCTGCTACCGCGGCCGCGCTGCCAGGCGTGGATGAGCGCCCCTTGAAAGTATTTTCATATCTTTACTTTATAATGTATGAATATAGCAAATATCAATGTATTAATATGTCCTACATTCACTAGAATAATGAAATTTTCATGCATACCAAGCAGTAATGAGCAGCCTGGATACTTACTAACTAACTCTCCTAATACAGTCCCGAACGTCGTGGGCGAGTGTGCCAAATCCCTGGATGTAAGCGCTAGCCTGTTTACCCCTCCCAACATAGCTAACATGGTCTGGTTGTGTTTGAAGAATTATTTCTTATTTATTTCACGTGTAGAGCGACCAAATTCAAGCATGTAGTGCCAGTCACCACTGTTTCCCTCCCAACATATCTACACAGTCCCTGGTTGTGTGTGATTATTTCTCATTTAGTTAACTTTTTTTTTCTTGGTCGAGAAGAATGGGATTTTTCTAATGACAAGCAACCCTTGGGAAAAATCCCTCGCTGTAACGGACAAATCGTCTTTAAAAAAAACGACCCCTCCTCCCCCCTTATTTAGTCTTTTATATCGAGGTTTTGACTTACTGGCAGGATCCTGAAAAGTTTGTCAACATAAAACCCGGGCGTTCCTGAAGAATCTGCGAAAGAGACTTAGAGATAATGCACAACTACTGAGCTTAGTGGTAGTTGTATTATTTTTAATTACTGAAATATAGCAAGAATAATTGAATACTTCATGGGTAAAAATCACATGTACCTATCTACAAGTAATACTGTAAGATTAAAGGACCGAGACCTTAATGATTTCCCTGGGATACGAATTGAAATGTACCGATGGGGGACAAATAGGGTGATGACACAAGTGGCTTTTTGAATAAGAATAATAGTGTTTTAGTCTCTCTCTCAGAGTCATCATCTCTCTCATCTCGTTCTCTTTTTAATCATCTGTCCTCTAATCCCTGATCCTACCCAAGAAGGTGCCACATTAAGTTACTGATTTCAGTGTAGCAAAGCATTGTTGTTTGTAGGACAACTCGCTGATTGATATTAATTGCACAGAGGAATGAGTCAGATAGAATGGTTTTTTGAATAACCTCACAGGCCGGATACCTCTGAATCATTCATTTATTCACTACAACTTCTCTAGTCTCTCAGATTGGAAATTGTAGATAATTTTTATGATGTCATTAGAGAGTGTCTACTAGGAAAGTTCTAAATCCACTTTGCTTTGTGGCGACTTAAATGCTAAAAAAATAAAAATAAAAATAAAAATAGAAACCATGCCATGTAAAATTTTTAATTAACTTTCTTGCAAAGATGTTACCCAGACTAGATGGGATCCTTTGGTCCATGTCCACTGAGAAAAGAAAGGGGTGATGTAGGTGGAATCATATGGCACCTAAGTTGGTAAAGTGGTTTGGCTGGGTTGCCATCGGGTGTGGTGGTTGTGCTTCTGCGACAAATCTGGCTGGCCCCTGGTTCGAATCCGGGGCCATGACAATTTGGCGGCCTTGCCCACCCAGTGTTCATGCCTTCCCTAGGTTCCGGTGTTTTGGTTCGATAAAATGGGTACCTGGGGAAAAACCTGGTGGAAAGAGTAAATGTGGTGAACCCGGATGTCACGCTGGCCCCCTGTGTTCCCGGGGTAATCGGGTTGTCACCCACCACAGGCTCAAGGGGCTAATGAATGTGACAGCGATTAGCCAGAGGAATGTGAAAAGTAACCACAGAATGCTTTTACATTTAGATTCTAAACTAATATTTTCAGACATGTGTATATTCGGTGTTGGAAAAGTGGAAAGGCTGAATTCACCTGCACCCTGAGGCGTCTAGGTGTGTCAAAACAGTTGCTTGATGGCCTTGCAAACACATTTCAACATTGGGATTAATAACTAATGGGTAATTGTCAGGACATACAAAAACACACTACTGTTTTCTAGGTTTTACACCAAAGATAATATATACAATATATATATATATAAATGATATTATATATCGGGCACCTTTACCTATAGACCTAGCTAAATACGATACGTTTTCGTCCCGATAATTGACCCCTTAACTAGTAACTAACCCACAATTATAGAACTAACCTTTGAATTTGCCATGAATTACAAACAATTAACGTAACCAGCACGCGGTTAAGGCCAGTTTTGACATCCATGGCATATTGTACAAACCTTCCATTAGATGAGACTATTGAAAATAATCACTGATAATTTTATTTCATAAAGCTACCATTTTTCTTAATTACACAAAAAATACAAATTCTCTGATTTAGTAACGTTAGCTATAAAAAGACTCTCCATTTATTTTTAACAAAAAACTTTATGTCCAAACTGATGGTGTTTCCATGGGATCGTGGCCTGGGTCCCTTCATTGGCTAATGGCTTTTTTATGTCACCATGAGGACATGTGGCATGTCTACTGTCCTACCCTTTTTTAAACCTTTTTATTATATTAAACTATTATTTAGACGACACTTTTTTACTTTTTAAAATACCGACACATTCCCTTATTTTTCTGAAGTACCTTTATTCTCACACCCAAATATTAAGTTCCACATAGGAAATTTGAAAAACAATCATCACACCATTTTTAGACATCCTAGTTACTCGTACAAATAATTACGTACCACCTCAGTCCTATAAGAAAACCTAACTTTCACTGGTTTAGGAACCCATATGCTTCATTTATCCCTAACCTTTTTAATCAATACTTTAATACCCTACTACACCAGATTGCTATAGTTTTCTCAATCTAGTTGGTTTTTCCTTGAATAATGAGATCAAATTCCTTACCAATTTTTTTCCAAAAACAATGGCTACCACCCCCTCAAATTAATTGAAACAATCATTTCAAAGTTCTTAAGATAAAAAGTTCAACCCAGGAGATCGGAACGAACCTGACCATAATTAGACACACACTATGTAAACTCCCATTTATGCCATTCGAGTTACACCATTCGGAAAAAACTCAATGGCTACTTAAGTCACATCTTCCTAACTCAGGAAATTTAAATGTATTTTTACTAATTCTCTTACCCTCAAAACTCATTTCAAATATAAAGACTCCTATAACCTAAAGCCCTATTTCTAACCATAATTTTATGAATTCAAATGTGTCTGAGCTGTACGCTAGATACTTCGTCGAGACGTACGAGATCTAAACCTTAGGCTTTCTGAGCATAAAGGTGTTTCTGCACGTACTGGTCGAACCCATTTCTTCCCTTCGCATCCTGCATCCTCTCACAACTCCACTGAATTTAGATCACCCTTTTTCTATGAATGTGCTTCAGTATCCTATCCACGGCAACTACCCTAGTGACACTAAATTATTAGCACTATTCACTCACGCACTTGTCCCCCTGATCTTATACCAAGTCATTTCACAACAAACTACAATATATCAAATGATTTACCACCTGTTTCGATGCCCGACACTCTCGGTTCGATCGCGCCCACACAAGCTTAATGTCACCCCACAAAACCTTGTTCATTCGTCCTCGCCCTACCACTCGACAGCATACACACCAAGGTCCGTTAGTACAAATTATATTTTATTTATTAGTTAGTAATTTTAGAAAAATTAGGAATATTATTGTCTCTTAGAATTAATTTTTTAGATTTCGCTTTTTAGCATTATAATATATTAAATTTTTAACTATTTTAGCTGATTATGCCAAGTGCCCTTGGCGAACGTTGCATAAAACAACCCCAAGTATACCGACGGTCTCTGTCACCCTGAAACTTCATGATATATATATATATATATATATAGAAATATATATATATATATATATATAATATATATATATATATATACATATATATAGATATATATATTATATTAGATATATTATATATATATATAGTATGTGTGTGTGGTGTCACTCCACATCACGGTCCTCACCCACGTTAGATGGACTCTATCGCCAGCTATTACCCCTCCCAGAAAGGAGCTTGGACCTTTTGTGGGGTGTGTTTTTTTCTTCTACAATTGTTCCCAAGTGACATCTTGCTTCGGGTTAGTTCATGTACAGAGTCCCCATGGTCTCCCATAGCCGTTTGAATCCTTTCAGTCTCCCTCCATCTCTAATTCAGCGTGGCACCACTTGTGCTGTGTCTTACTGGATAATGTTATCCCAATAGTAAAGACTAACCTTTATGGAGTTTTTATAATCATCAGATGAGAGGATCGAGCCATGTTGTCTTTACGAAGCATAAATTTTTTACTCACATGCACACACACCCACCATCATCACCATGTTGAGGGCAATAAGAAAAAGGCAAAAAGAGATATAAATGGCCATATATAGATGAGAAATGAAGTAACTGTACTACAAGGTTTCATGAAGAAAAGACTATGAGTGATAATCACAAGCCAACCTACAACCCGAAAAACATATAGCTAAAAATATTTGGAGATACTTAGAGGATGTTCAGGAATATTTGAGTTGCATTTTTATTACACGTACAAGAATAGGATGAGAAAGTAATGGCCTACAATTAATCTTATCTAAATTGAATTTGCTGCCTTGTGTGGTCCCCCCATCTAAAAATGAAGCATTTGATAGTTTGGAATTAGAATTCATGAAATCTTTACGATAAAATTTGATATTACAGTGAGATGAAAACCACCAGCACACACAAAAAACAATGTGCATTACTACTTGATTGTGTACAACTCTAATGATGCACACTATTCCTTGCTTTTCAGGTACATCTGTACACCCCAGTGGGAGAAGGTCGAAACGGGTTTTGCCAAAGTTACTGCGTTCGATAGTGATCAGCCCGGATCTAATGTGGAGAAAACCTGACAAAGCTCTATTTGATGTAGCTTGTACACATTTGCAGGTCAAGTGAATCAGAAAGACGCATTTTTTTTTTCTCTCTCTCTCTCTCTCTCTCTCTATCTCTCTCATTTGTGGCTGATACAGATAATGTCACAGTTGGGCTGATAATGATACTTATGAAATTCTGAAAATATAACGTTAGGATAAAAATGTATTTTTCTAGATTATAGTGATATGTTCTATATTACAGTTTATCTCAGTGTGTCAAAAGTCTCCCAAAGAACTAATGATAAAACTTTTTGTTTGCAGGTCAAGCCTCGGGAATGCATCATGGTTGGAGACAAAATTGAGACGGACATTAAGGGAGGAAAGAATGCTGGCATAAAAATCACTGTGTGGCTAAACACAAGGGACAAAAAAGCTCCCAATAATACGCAGCCAGACTTCACCATTCAAAATATCCTTGATCTTCCTACAGTGTTTCGTCGTTTACCACTTGTTTTAGAAGGTTAGACTGGTACTTAGCAAAGATCACCTTTACTTGGGCATAGCAATGACTCTTGCATAGGAACTATGGAAACGCTCTGTCATACTCATAACGGGAAAGCAGACGAATACAGCCCCGTGTTAGACATAATATTTCCTCACTTATTCAGATGTGATGTAAGTGTGTATCCAGCTGAATACTGTTTGTTTTGTGTTTAAAATCTATTTTCTTCAATTATCCACACTGTTCATGTCGCCGGCATGGCATACGCGCACTGATTTCAGTCAAATACCTCCAATTGACATGAAAAAATCCGCAGTCCATTCATTGCGTTCACTAGTTATCTGCTGGGGGCGTGTCATCATTCATGGGCAGGTGTCTTAATGTGATTATTTCTATTTATGTGTTAGCGAAGACATATAATATACGAAGAGCTTGATTTCATACATGACCCCTTTCTCATTTGTTACTTCTTGAAAGTATCCACAGATAAGACGCTTTATGATTGTAAAGCTATAGTCTTACCTTTGTGTGACTTAATTAATATCCTATGTTTTGAAGGAAGGAAATTGCTCAAAGCATGATAGTGGACTATGTCTTAAACTTTCTTCTAATGGTTCTATTAGTCTTTAGATATCTCCAAAAGTAATTCTGTCTCCTTATAGAAAAAAATCAAAGGAAACGAAGGGCAAGATGTAGGCTTATGCATAAGAATGCAATATACCTAGAAAGGCATATACCTAAGAACCCCATTATATATTACCGATCATGTGCTTACCCTTGTACTGAATACAGCAATATACATTGTTTATCGTGAGGGGGGAACCATGTCAATGAGGCAATTACACGCTAAACGTGCTACAATATCAACTACCTTCAGTAAAACCTTCTCACAAAAAAAAAGCATTGCAAATGTAATTTAGATAACATGGGAAAAATAATTGTTTATAGAATAACCTACATGAAACTATGAAACAAATGTGATGATTACAATTCTTTTCAGAATAAATTTTGATACAAGAACACAGTATTGGTGTAATTGATGGGTGGTGGTTGATGGCAGGTCGTTCGCTGTATACTGATTGCATTTTTCTTTCTAATGAGTTTCCTTCAGCACAATATAAACTATTGATCAACATTGAAAGTACAGTATGTGTTAGTAAAAATTATAAATATAAATTCATAAAATAATTTATTACAGTTTGCTAGGCCTCTCTCTCTCTTACACTCACACACGCTGATCCAAAAATAATGAATGAAATTTTAGATAAAATAAAAAACTCAGCAAGGATTCACAAAAGAATAAAAATTCAATTAACCGCAAGGAATGAAAAAAGTCCAAAAGGAGTGGAAAATAAAATAGAGAAGAGGAAGTTTGTAAATTGTTGAAGGAATTGGAGGAGAGGAAGCAATACGACCAGATGGAGTGTCGGGGTATGTTTTAAAAGAGGGCAGAAAAACAGTTGGTCGAACCAGTATATGAAATAATAAAGTGCTCATTAACAATGGAAAAGTGCCAAAGGACTGGAAGAGAGCAGATAGAGTGCAAATATATAAAAATGGGAAGAAGGATGAACCATTAA
Source organism: Chionoecetes opilio (assembly GCA_016584305.1). Lineage (NCBI taxonomy): Eukaryota > Metazoa > Arthropoda > Malacostraca > Decapoda > Majidae > Chionoecetes > Chionoecetes opilio. The sequence goes on from JACEEZ010002233.1 coordinate 38,772, forward strand.
ATTATAGACCAGTGTCATTATTAGCACAGTATGCAAGATATGTGAGAAATAATCAAGAAGCAATGGACGGAATACTTAGAAAATGAAGGTATAATAACAGACTGGCAGTATAGTCTTAGGAAAAAGAGATCATGTGTAACCAGTTTTTTAAGTTTTTACTCGAGTAATTGATACAACACAAAAAAAGGAGATGGATGGCAGATTGTGTATATCTAGATCTTAAAAAGGCATTTGATAAAGTTCCACTTGAGAGGCTACTTTGGAAATTGGAAAATAAAGGAGGAATCAAAGGATTCCTCAAATCAAAGGGAAAAAGAGCTGGCAGCTCAGTAGCAATCCACCTCCCAGATCTGTAGTGCGGGGGTAGCTTGCACTAGGCATTCTGTATGCCTAAGTCCACTGTGCGCCTGCGTGTGTACCCGTTCACATTGCATTACTGAACGCAGCCCTTGCCCGAAGATGCTATCAGTGACGCCTGAGTGGCCAGTGTAATGGTACTGTAATGGTACTGCATTTCAAGACTTCAGTATTAGCCATGTTTTATTGAGTACAAGTAATACAATCTGTGCTGTTTTTGGCATGTTTGAGTGAGTTCTTATTGTGTGGAGGGGCTGGAGGTAACCATCGGATAATTCAAACTTTCGGCTAATTCGACCCAGGTTTCCACCAATTAGATCGAATTAGAGAGGGTTTACTGTAAAGCAGGAAAAATCTGAGGCAAAGGTAAAATATTGAAGACTTTTAGATGGAGTATCTAGTGACCCAGAGAAAGCCAGGCACATTATAGATGATGAGTAGAGCAAATATTTAAATCGCCAAGGGGAAACACCGCATAATGACTCCTTTGATGGAGTTTCAAAGTAATGGAAATATGTAAGCCATATTAAATGAAAAAATGTTCATTGGAATACACACTCATGCATGCTATAATGAGGTGTAGCTACAGTATGCTGACAGATAATTAGTTGAGGCTCGGATTGAAGATGTCCTCTAAAATGTTTTCTTATTACGTCGTGTGTTTCTTATTCCATCGTATGAGCATCACTAAGTCCCCTCATCCCCCATAGCCGTCGGGTGTCTCCAGATGACGCAGGTGCTGTCTCGGCTGCCAGTCACAAGGACGTCACCTCGTAACTTACTGCCATGGAGAATATTTCGCTGGTGTGCCCGTGCTCCTCCTACCGATAGGAAACATGCGAGTTCTTAACCACAGTAACCATAACAATGACTTCAATTCAAATGATTTTGTCTTAAAGGAAAATATGAAGAAATATGGAAACACTGATGCAGGAGGGACGCAATGCCATGAATGGTAACCTTGAAAAATGGAAAAAACTGATTCTTTAGCAGCGGCCTGTCTCTGACGATCCTGGCCTAAAAGTCAACAATGCCAAGACTGAGTGTGTGTGTTTAAAGGGAAACAGCCTAAACCATGAACTTCCTGTAATAATTCACATGATGCAGTGGTGCAGGAATCCATGTTCCTAAGAGTACGCCGCATAGTGACGGAGGAATGGAAATACAAATGAACGAACGAAACCAGGTGCAATGAAATAATTGGTGGAATGTGAATGACAAAAATTATTATCGTTGAAGGCGACGAAGATTTTAAAAACGATGATTCATCCCGGAAGTACAAGAAGGGAGTCTTGAGTATTAACCAGAGATTGCAAAAGAAAAAAAAATGGATACAACAGAAAAAAAATGATTGTGTTAGGATGATGAAGGATAAGTAAGAAACAAATATGTAAAAGGGTCGACGGTCATTTACAGCGTGACAAAACAATGCGGGCCCAGCCCAGGGTTGAGATGGTTTGGCCTAATGATTGGTAGTAGTGACCCCTGCAGTATGTCAAAGAACAGTGGTATAGCGAGGTGAACGGACGGGAACTATTAAATATTTTAACCATTTTGCAATTGCTTTGCAAGTACAGTAAACCCTTCATGCTCGCGGGTTTCTTTTTTTTTTTTTTTTTCCTACTCCCTCCCAATTGCTTGCTCTCTACAGGGGCCTTATCCGCCCATGTATGGAGTATGTCTCACATGTTTGGGGAGGATCCACTCATACAGCTCTCCTAAACAGGGTTGAGTCAAAAGCTTTTCGTCTCATCAACTCCTCTCCTCCGACTGACTGTCTTCAATCTTTTAAATCACCGCCGCAATGTTGCTTCTCTTGCTCTCTTCTACCGTTACTTTCATGCTCACTGCTCTTCTGAACTTGCTAACTGTGTGCCTCCCCCACTCCCGCGGCCTCGCTGCACAAGACTTTCTACTCATTCCTCCCTATTCTGTCCATCTTGCTAATGCAAGAGTTAATCAGTATCTTTACTCTTTCATCCCTTTCACTGGTAAACTCTGGAACTCTCTTCCTGTTTCTATTTTTCCACTTTCCTATGGCTTAAATTTTTTCAAAAGAAGAGTAACAAAACACCTCCCGAACTAAATTGGCCTACCCCTCTGTTTTTATTTTATTCTCTTACTGTCTTCTTTATAGGGACTGGCGACTAAGCGGGCTTTGTGTTACCCATTTTTGTTGTGCCCTTGGCCAGTTCCTTGTGACGTAAAAAAAAAAAAAAAAAAAAAAAAAAAAAAAAAAAAAAAAAAAAAAAAAAAAAACTGGGTAAATGAATGACTAATGTCATGCTCGCAGATTTACGATACTCGCGGGTGTGTCTGTTCCCTAACCCCCGCGAGCATGAAGGGTTTATTGTATGAACAAAACTAAAAGGCAAAAACAATTTGGTATAAGTTTTTTCACCATAGTAACCAAGATGAGATCTGTCAGCTATGGCCGTTAAAGAAAACTATCGTTTATTTATTTTTGTACTATATCACCACCGGTCAGAACAGTCTACGTATAATTAGATATTGATCATGAATGCTATGAATGATGTTCTAACAACTTATTGGCACTCGTCACACGCACCTGCAAGCAGCGGCCGTCGCGGCAGTCCCAGACCCTGAGGCAGCCGTCCTCGCCCGCCGTGAAGACGCGGCTCCCGGAGGGATTAAAGCTTACCTGAACGAAATTTGCTAATTTCAAAAAAATTGGACGTAACTAGAAATAGAATAGGGAATAGAGCACATATAAAATCAACAATAATATTGAAAAATGCAATTGGAGAAAACACATTTCAATGACAAGTGATTAGTTGTGTTTAAACCCTTGCAAACATAAGATGAATGAATCTAGTATGAGTATACAGCTATTTGAAAAGCATCTCATGGATGGAGAAAGAAATATATAGCAAAAGAATTAATATTTTCCCTCTTGTTTCTATGTCATGTTAGGTACTCATTATTTTCATATCTTAGTGTTCTAAAGTTTTGCTTGCAGTGGTCTAATCATTCACATGTTGCTCAAGTATTGTGAAAGGCAGTTGAAGGAGACGAACTGATAAAACAACTTTGCTTCAGCGTTGTGTTATGGAGTGGCGTGTTAGTACACCACATCTACGAGTACGCATCAAAAGCGCATTCAGTAAAGAGTGGATGAAATAAATCCCTGTGTAGTTCCAGCACATGCAAAAGGAAAAAAGAAGTGACTGAGGCACAAAGATTAAGTATTGAATCATCAGTGAAAGGTGGTAACATTTTCCTTTTAAGGCAGTGAAGGTCAGTCTCTTTTCCATATTTATAAAAATTTGAAAGTTTATAAAGTATAGGCTCCTGCAGCATCTCTACCGACGTGTGTGAGAAACACCACAGATTAAAGGACAGCAAATGTGAAGACATTCTACCTACCATTCATGACATGTACAGTGAGATTGACAGAATGGACAGAAAAAAGAACCACAGTAAAGCAGAAAGAAAACTTCACAGATGTAAAGACAACCAAGAAAATGGGTGGCGGTAAGATAAAATGTATAAACAGTCAACAAGTAAGTACAAAATAACTGTTGCATTGGGCCATCGGTGGCTGCTACTGCTTCTGCTGCTATTGATTCCTGAAAGTAAGATATTTTCATTATTACGTAGTTTCTTGTTCTTTTGGGTTAATGCAATTAAGTGTACCTTTGATACTTCACCTCCATGGCCTTCAAGCTGGACTGTCTCCGTGAGGGTTGGTAAGTGCAGGATGCGCGCCGTACGGTCCACTCCGCCAGTCACAAGCTGCCTCCCACAGTTGTCCCATGCCCCGCTGACCACCTGCAGGCATTCAGGTATGATGTGTGAGGTGGCTGTCCAGATTGATATGTATTTTTTGTGTTGTGTCATGACAATGCAATTAATTGTATAACCTGACAGCTCGTTGACTATTTTGGACCAGATTAGTATTTTGGTTAAGCTTGGCCAATAGAAATGAAGATAGGAGTAGACTAGAGTCTGAAATATTAGTGTTTGAAGACGTGCTCTGACCTAGACTTATTATGATCCTGTGACTCTTTTCAGAGAAGACTCGAGACATATGAATATTCGTGGGGAAATATGCTTGAAACACGGCACTCAAGCAGTCCTGCTGATCTCTTACCCTGCATGATTGGCTGATAGATGTGTAGACATATTAGGGGAGGTAAATGTAATGAGGGGGGAGGGTGTGGTCCTGTATCCTTAAGTAAACAGTCACCAATAAGATCATGGACCTACACAATCTGAATGAGATGCTGGGTATGTCTCTTTAACCATCATTTCCACATGTAAATTTGTTTATTCATTTTGTGATAACCAGGATTATGTAAGCATGAAGGAGACCAACTTTGTTCAAGGTTTTATAAGTCTGACCGGCTTAAACTGGCAGTCTGGGTGAGACACTTTTGTTCAGCTTTTGTGTGCCAATTTTGTTCAATGTTTTAGTAGTTTGAGTGGCAGCCTGGCGGGCTACCTCTGCGTCATGGTGCATGATGTGGATTGGGTGTGAGGTGTGGCGCAGGTCCCACACGCAGGCCGTGGCATCGGTAGCCCACGAGGCCAGGTAATGACCACACCAGCTGAGCCCGGCCCCGTTCACCTCCCCTTCATGGTCTGCAAGGGTCTCATTGCATCTGAAGGGACATGAATTATATGAATAAGGGGTGCAGATATTTTTTTTCTTTCATATGCGACATAACTCTCTCTCTCCTCATCTCTCTCTCTCTCTCTCTCTCCTCTCTCTCTCTCTCTCTCTCTCTCTCATCGTCTCTCTCTCTCTGTTTCCCATTGTGCCTCTGTATTTCTAATAACAAGCGTGGCTGAAAAATTCAAATTTAGTCGTATGAGAAACTATTTTCCACCACAAAAGTCTCGATAAACTCAGGACTTTGATCATGTGGGCAGCAGGTATATAGTACTTACTGATGGCTGCGTCCGTCCCAAAGCCTGACTGTGCCGTCGAAAGATGCTGAGTAAAGGAATTGACCTGACCTGTCGCCTCCCACTCTAATCACTGCCCCGGAATGACCCTGCAGTATCGCTGTACACTCCCTGCAGAATGCGTGTCGCTGATAGAGATGACAATATAACAACGATAATGATAATAGCAATAGCAACAGTGATGGTGATGATAGTAGTAGAAATAACAACAATGATGATGTCAATTATGATCATAAAAACAACAAGAACATCAACCTGTAATTTTTGTTATAATCATTACTATTATTATAATCATTGTTATTATTATTGTTTATAATTATTTTCATTATTATTATTATTCTTGTTATTATTCTTAGTATTGATATTATTATTATCATCATTATCATTATTGTTATAATTATATCATCATTACCAGTAATGCTCATTATTACTATCATTATTATTATCAAATTACTATTGCTATTATTATAATCACCGAAGAGAACTTTTATATATTATATTATTATAGAACTTATCGGTAATTCCCACGCTTTTATCGGACTGGCAGAAAAAGTCTGTTAGAGCCGAAGTTAGTAATTTAGAGGTCTGTAAAAGCGAGGGTTTACTATATTTATAATTATCATCATTACAGTATCAATATTGTTGTTTAGTATCATCATTACTATAATTATCATTATCATTACGATCGCCATTATTTTCATTAATACTTTTATATTCATCAATATATTTACATCAACAGTACAACAACAACACCACCACTACCCATGGTGATGTCCCACAGCCTGGCAGACGCGTCCATTCCCCCCGTGGCCAGCGTTTGTCTGCATGCCGGCAGAGGCGCCACCCCACCCGCCACGGGTCCCTCGTGTCCAGCCATCACCATCTCACAAGCCCCACACTCAGACTCCCACAGCCGTACAGTGCTGTCGAAGCTGCAGGTTGCTACAAACTCACTGTCGTCCAAAAGAAACTGCGTTATCAATTTAATGACGATAGAAACACGTTGAACGATCCCTGGTATTTAGCAGAAGTTGACTCTTCAGTATAGGAAGCTGCTCAATGGGAGGACTTTATATCCTTTATCCGAAGCCTTTCACACCATGGGTGATTAGTCTCCAAAGACTTGAAATGTTCTTTCAGGGTCCTTTCTTAAGGGGGTGTCACACGGCAGGCAGTACGAACCAAGACGAATCGGGATGACTTGCACTTTACACGTCAATTGAGCCGAATCAGGTGAACCGGGGGCTAATTTGGGCCACACGAATCCCACACAACACCATTCAAAGCCCTCTCAATACCCACGCGAATCCCCTATGATACACCAAAGCTAAGTCAACAGCCCTACGACAGGTTGCGAATATGCAACGAATGTCACACGACATTTGTCGGAATGTGAGAGACCTCAACACGATAAGGGTGAAATTGGTCATTAGCAGTACGAAGCCCATAAGAATATTAGTCTGGCTGTTCGAATCCTACATGAATCTAGTTTGACTTTCCGTAATGGCGGCGTACAAGTCGACCTCAAAACTATTAGCTCAAGATTACAGGTTAGGCCTAGACTTGCCGTATACCGTAAATGGCGGCGTACAAGTCGACTCTTTGAGCCTGAAAAAATCTCCGAAACTAGGGGTCGACTTATATGGCATGTGGGTATTGAATACAGCTGTTTCCAACAGCTGATACACAGATTGTAAACACTGACGGGAATGCCCACTTGACCCAAGTGGCCAGTCAGACAACTACAATATGCGCCACTCCGGTGAGCCTCCGGTGGTTTAGTAAGCCTTGTTAGGCTGTTCAGTGTATAAGGATCATTAAGCTGAGTGTGGGCAGTGTAACGGACCCGTAGGCTCATAGCCGTGTGGGGTTGGTGGCGCCAAGGGCTGGTTTTTTTCCTCACATATGCAAATGGTGGAGGGCACCGGTCAATGCAGTCCAGTCATAGTACCGTGTTTTACTATAATATACAGTATGTAGCGATACTATCAGGGGACTAGGTGTGTTTTTCAAGTGAAAACAAGAGGCGGACCTATAGTAAAGATTCATATCTTCATAGAAGTGTTTTTGGTGTTATGTGTTTTTTGCGACAGGTTACCGTATACCATACGTAGCCTATCCTATTTAACTTTGGCCTACCAGTAGCTTACGAACTTAAACAAAAACTTTTCCAGCCCGTACGACATACCCACGGATCCCACGAACAGTCCCGAATCAAGAGGTCAATAGACCCGAGTTTCACAGAGCGACTGAAAATTTTGAATTTTTATGCAAGTCATCCTCATTTGTCTTGATTCATACTGCCGTGTGACGCTATTTACTGTACTAACAAATCTCAAACATATGAGTTAGAGTTAAGAGTTAGATAGATCTGGGTCTCCATTCCTATTCACAAGTTTCAGGTGACGGGTTCGTAAACAAGAAAGTAATAGTTTGCTTCACAGCAGAACACCTGCTTAAACCTTGTATATGTATTGAATGCAAGTGTATTGTATCAACGTTTCTGATTTCTCGAATGCTCGCTTTGCCAGGTGATAGAGGTACATGGGAGATTACTTACTCATGCTTGCCGATAAAAGTCACATCGAAAACCACGTCCTGGTGTCCCTTGAGCGTGACCACCGGGGCGCCGTCTTTCGTCCTCCACAGACGACACTGACGGTCGTAACTGGCGGTGGCACACCTACCAACACAAGGAAACCAGGAGCATCACCAGAGTTGTAGCATATAACAATATATATATATATATATATATATATACCGTATTTGCCGGCGCATAAGACGCAGTTTTTTCCCTTAAAAAGGAATGCAAAGTTCACCCTGCGTCTAATGCGGCCATATTAGTGCATGAGAGGTCAGGCAGAGAATGCAGAACAGCCGGTGGTGTATTACTAAAGGGGTCTGGAGTGATCTGTGTTGAGCAGTAGTCCACTGAACACAAATTAGTCACTGTGTTATCAACAGTAATGCATAATTCTAAGAAAAGGTTGGATTTTAAGAGAAAACAAGAGCTGGGGCAACAAGATTGCGGTTGTTGCTGCCAAGATGGCCGTGTCAGATGTAAACATCATCCACACCCCGCTGCTGCTCTCCATGGTAAAACGTCTTGATATCTCAGGTCTGCTGCTTCACCTGGGATACTTCACTCGGCGACGCCCTCCGCGCACCCACCACGGGTCATTACCACTCAGAGTCATCCCGCACCCATGAAAAGACAAACATCCCGCATATTAGTTGTAGCCTTAACCCGCATTCGACTCGGGCCACACAAGTTGACACAACAGTTGGAAGGAGATGATAGAAGGGAGGCAGAAAATGGTGATGGAATTTTCGCTGGAATGAGTATTGTTGATAAATGGAATAGTGAATCAAAGAGAGTGTTAAAGTGTTTTTTTTAGTGTGAGCGGTGAGAGGAAGGTGTAGTATCTTGGGGAGTTTGTCACACAAGGATGGAGAAAGGGCGTCGTGGCTTCGTAGTTTATTTGACAGCGAGTCATTGTACAACGTGGGGATAAGAGGTGCTCGGCGTGTGTGTCTATGTGTGTCCTGTGGCTGTCTGAATTACCTGGCTGGTGTTGCAGTTGTGTCGGCGAGGACAAGTCAGGTCACCCACTAATCCTGGTCCCAGACAGGGAGGGTGGCCTAAACCGATGCAGGTGTGTGTGTGAGTTTGTTTTAGCGCCGCTACAGTGGTAAGCAAGGTGGGATAGAGACAGCATAGGGCTTTGTACCACCTCGACCCCTCAATCCTCACCCCTGTACCTCTACGGATAAGGAAACTGTATGAAAGAGTGCTAGTAAAAAGGCTGCAACGGTGATTGTAGACGGGACAAAAGTCTTCCACATGGTGCACCAAGACAAGATCGTCCGATGTGGCATGGCGCCACATCGTCCGCCTCAAGGCCGAATCACACCATACAATCATGGTGACACGGCATGCACCATCTCATCACATCCGTTAGAATTTCTTACATTCAAACAAATAGACGTGTTACCTAAACGGTGCGCCACCGTCACGGCTCCAATACACCACCGTCCTGTCCGTAACGGTTTCTGGGGAAGAATACTTTAATGTAATGAGACTGTGCCGTGCTGATATTCATCGTTTTTCTCAAGGCTTTATGTACCCAAAACAGTGTCTTTTAGAGTTCAACTCCTCTTCTTCATCCACTAGAAGTGCTATTAATGCAAATTTTCTTCACCATAACCTCTGAGGCCACCATGTCTGTTTAGAGGGTGAGCAGGAACTGCCGAAAATGACGGAACCATGACAAATAGTGTGAATACAAGGCACGGCTGACGGAACGCTGCCGTGATTTCAGAGTATGAACCAGCCTTCACCTGCACCTTCCTGAAGAAGACTAATCAACCCTCGCGACTGTGATAGATTCATAGGTGTAAACCAGGGCAAATATCGTCGATCCCGACAACGGTGCCCTTCAACAATTACAACAATAACAACAAGGTAGAGATGGCTACCTTACAGACGGTGTTAACTAAATATCTTCGTAAATTTATGTTATTGGGTAACCACCGATTTCGAGGCCGAACTTAGTCCTGAATATTTTTGATGTGTTTTGAATTAATCTGGCTCTCGTTTTTTGTCGGACATCAATGTTTGTTTACATGTGTGTGTGGGAGGGGAGGCAACCTGCCCCTCCAGATCCGCCCCGCAAACATTGCTACGCTTCACACGGTCATATTATTGGTAATATTCGTTTTTTCTCTATATCATCTGTTACTAAACCAAACCCACCTCTAACCTAACCTAATCTGATTTAACCTAACTTAACTTTCTGGCTGAAATAACGGTAGATTTTCGGTACTACGTGTAATTCCATTATTATTCAATTGCGCCATGGGAAATGGGGCTCAAAATACTCAGAATTAAGAAAGCTACACGATGGTGTCGGTAGAGTTCTAGGACTTTTGAAAGCCCACTACCAAAATAATACCAATATCTATACTTCAAATATTCCACAAAGTCTAAACACATAGCAGAAAAGCAACAAAGGCATACCTACAACATTAAATCTAAGCTATATGTCATAGGTAGCAAAATATTAGAATATCAATTTCGTGGGGGCATCCTGCAATATTTTATGACCGATTTTGATTACCGTCTTTCCCCTTTACATTTTAACTATAGTATAATTTTTCATTCACATTCACTGCCTGTGAATATTTATTTAGGTACATGCTCATAATCTTTTTGTTTTTCCCCTACAAATCCTTTTTTTTTTAAATAACTTGAAAAATTTTTACGAAATCTATTTTTTCCCTCAAAACACCAATATTTTATTTTTTCTAAAAACCTCCTTGTAAAATAGGGTGCGTCTTATGCGCCGGCAAATAGGGTTATATATAAAATATATCAGTGCTGGGCACTAAATACATTGAATGTATTTAGATACTAAATACTTTTTAAACGAGTGTATTTAAATACTAAATAGTACATCAATTGTATTTAAATACATTTGTAAATACATTTTAAATCCCACTAAAATTTTAACATGTCCGAAAAAATTGATTTTTCCTTAGGATTTCCTTAGATTTGGTTTTTCTTAGAAATTTCCTAAAATAGGAAATTTCCTTGAAAGGTTCATTTCCCTGGTTCATTGTAACATCAGGATTGCCAGATAGTGGGGCGAGTTTATGGCCAAATTAACTGATTAAAAAGTTTTACATTTTTATATTATGAGTATTTAATTACAATGTTTCAAAACTCATAATGTATTTAAATACTGTATTTAAATACATGACACCAATGTATTTATAAATACATTTCTAAATACCCCAAATGTATTTAAATACGTATTTAATACGTATTTAAATACTGCCCACTCTGATATATATATATATATATATATATATATATATATATATATATATATATATTATATATATATATATATATATATATATATATATAATAGAGAGAGAGAGGGCGAATACAGTGGAAACTCCCTATAATAGAATTCTCTATTGTCGGACAATTCAATTCCGTTATGAAAATTCCCTGTAACAAAATTTTCCGTAATTGGAGAACGATTTTCCGTTAATGCACATGTTAGTGTACCTGGGCCATGCCATATTCTGCAAAGAAGTGCAGACCCCAAAATTTAGAGGTGAATTTTTACTATTAATTATACATACGTATATACATATTTTTACTGCTTTATTTTATGCATAACCATGTGTTTTACAGTGTTGTACATCTGTGTAGGCTTAAGAGCATACCGAAACTCACACAATACCCCAAATTGGCGCTGTAGCAATGGCTTCTGGCAAACACTCTCTATAGCGTTAAAACCCTATAACGGAAAGGGGGTTGGCTGAATTATTCCGTTATAGAGTTTTTCCACTGTATAATACACCTGCGCCCTGATGACGCGTCTCCACTGTTACCCTCAGGGAAAGGCTAAGAGGTCATGGGACGTTTTGGTAAGGCGGACCTCACACACCCACACCCATTCCATCACCTACTTAAAAGGGGGGGGGCAACTCCCCCCGTTTTTTCATGAAATATCTCTTTGGGGGTATTTAACAAGGGACCCAATCAGTGACCGCCAAAGCTCTTCCACTAATACACGAGCGCTGTTTGTGCGAGGTTTTGTGTGGTTTTGTAGCGGGTCTGACTTGCCTATTTGCTGGGTACCCAGAAATTGAAAAAAGGGGGGGGGGGCCCAAAAAATATATATATAATTTTTATATATTATATAGAAAATATTAAAATATATTAAATTTTATATATATATTTATATATTAATAAAATATATATATTTATATATTTAAATAAAAAAATCTAAATATTTTTTTTTTAATTTTAATCAAAAAAATATAAAAAAAAAAAGAAAAAAAATATTATTATTAATATATATATATATATATATATATATTATTTTTAATATAATATATATAATATATATATATAATAAATAAAATATATTATATATATATATATATTATTTTTTTTTTTTTTTTTTTTAAAATTAAAAATTTTTTTTGATTTTTTTTTTTGGGGGGGCTGCGCCATGCCCCCCCCCCCCCTCGTACGCCACTGCCCATCCGCCTCTGTAGTCGTATTTCATGACTTCATTATGGGTTTTTCGCCCTTTCAAAAAAGTTACGTCATGGGGGCTTAAAAAAAATTATCAAAATTTTTAACAAATTTCTTTTTTAGAGAAATTTTATGAACAAAAAAATTGCTGCCGTTTGAAAATAACTTTTATCTCGGGCCCGGGATTGATGATGTGACTAATTGCAAACTCAATAATTTTTCTTTGACAACATGTGGTTTCATATTCGCCCTCAAGGAAAGGTAGGCCTATACTTCTGACAGTTTGGAATTCGTATGCTCCTCTTGAATGGATTAATTGAGTGCATTTGTCATGGGGGGGTGAGGGGGGTCTTCCTGCTTCTTTCTTCTTCTCTTCTCTTTACTCTTTCTTGTTGTTGAGGTATTCTGAGGGGGATGCCTGAAGGAATTGTCTAGGTCTTGGTCAAGGGGGAATTCACGCAGTGCCCTGTTGATAGAGACTTCCCTGTGACCGTTGATGGAGGAACCCGTGCTTGTGTAATCCCCGTTATTCAGAAGAGATAGGATGGGAATTATTATCATATAATTCCCGGGTTATGTCCCGTAAGAAATTCAATTTTTTAGTTTGTCGTGTAATTTATCTTCCTTCCCTCATTCTCACTTCTATCTTCCTTCCTTCCTTCCTTCACCCCCCCCCCCCCCCCCCCACATTCCGGATACGAGTCAACATCGTGGGGACCTTATTTCGCGATCATCGATAAACTAAAGGTTCAAAACTTTTCATCCTCCCCTCACCCTCCTATCAATCAAGGAACACTCCTAGTTCTTAATGTCCTTCAAATAGTCACCATAGTGAGAGATCACGTTCATAAATGGAGTGTTAGTTGGTTATTTGCTAATTAAAAATCTACCAAATTTATGGTTCGCCTCCATTACCACACCCCTCCAAAAGACGCGTTCGGATGTTGGACACGAACCTCAATAACACTTTCCTTGGTTATTGGATTAAACATATTAAAATTCTTCTTATCAAAGTAACAGGACTGTATTATAAGGGAGCCCTTTCTTAGGTACACTAGTTTCATTATTTAAATTTGTTATTTCGGGATTATAAGCTCTCAGGAGAGGCCAAGTTCAGGGGATCCCCAAACATTCCCCTCTTTTCCCGCGGGTCTTGGTTCACCCTAAAGACGGCAGTCTCTCTCCCACTCCCCGACAGGTAAGAACTTTACGACGTTCGCTCCTATTCTCCCCCCCCCCCCCCCTTTTCCTTGTTATAATATTTTTTATCTATATTTCCAAATATGGGTACCGATGTTTAGTTTTCACTAACGTAAAGGAGCCTGCCCCATCCTTAAAGTATTATTAACGGAGTCTCTCTCCCCTCCCCGACAGGCGGACATCTAGGCCTTGACGCAAGGGCCGATACATGTTTTTTAGTGAAACACACACAACATTCTTACTCTTATATTCCCCCCTATTATCTCCATGTATAATTATAAGTATTCAAGCGGTATGTTACCTAATGAAGGATAATTTATCAATAAGGTTCAGGAGGGAGGTGTATGCTCACCAGAGCTTACCTTAAATCACATGGGAAGAGCTTCCTGTATCAGAGTTTTAAAGGTTTACTTTATCAGATTAGAGCTTTCCTGTGTTGGGATGGAGAGCTTTCTGATGTTGGATTAACACTTATATGTTTTTTCTGTGATCTCAAACAAGAGACATACTACTTCAGCATGAAAAAATAGGATGATGTTTTTTAAAAATAGTTCTTTGTTTTTATTATAAAAACCCCAGGTGATTATTCTGCGTTAGGACAGTAATTCCCCACACTTCCAAAGAGTCAGCCTTAAATCGGTATAATTCCACTTTTCATCACGACTACCAAGATAAATCTAATATTAATATTATTCAACACACCCCAGGGAGTAACCCAGAGAACTACTCGCTTGAGCTGGTGGCAGCACTTCCCCTTAACTCATACCCCTTTTCCCCCTTTAAACCCAAACTCCTACCCCTTCCCCTTAAATTCATCCCCATTTCAGTACTCTCCGCAGCGAGAAGTGTTCATACTATAATCACATAGTGAAGTCATAAGACTAGTTTTCAATTCTCAATCCAAGTTGTAATCAAATGAAAATCATAATCAATTAATATCATTCAAATAACAAGGCACCAGGTATAAACTTCTTCATAGGAAGTTCTGGCGACACACTACACCAGTGATGCTTCCATGAGAATGCCACATCTGACAGAGGCTTCACATTGCCCTGGGCCACAAGTACCTTTTGAAATCCTGTCAGCATGTCCTTCCAACAGGCATAGAACTCAGGCTGGTAATTCGGAAATAAATTATTAACCTTTTTCCATTCCCCGCACAGATTCGAACCCGTGCTACACCAGAAATTGCACCACCATCCGTCGCGTTACCGACCTGGCCAAAGGATCGGTGCATTTTTAACATCACAACTGGGCGACCAAAATGTCTCCCAGTGATGGAAAACTGTCACCCAGTAAAAACATTTTAAGCTACTGGGCGACAAGATATTTGTTCATAAAATCCTTCCTGGATACTACAATTGTTCATCTTATCTGTGTGTGTTAGATCCAGAAGTGCATTCTTATTACTGCATATGATCTTTATTTATACACAGCATACAAAGGGTGAAGTTGGTGTACCCAAAAAAACTATTTTTTAACAGGTAGCCTTTCTTTACCTTTCTGGATATCCAAAGAATGTCACCCAGTAAGATTTGCTTAAAAAATGCACTGTATATCCATTGGTTTTACGGTTTCCGGTGTATTTATGTTCATTACACCTTATCAAGTGTAAATATTATATTGCTATAGTTATTTTCAAATCTATGAAAATTATTTCCGTACAAAAATTATTGGGTAAACTTTTGTCCAATAGTCTTTTGCCACATATCATGCCTCTCATTGTGATACCTTCAATACTATTTTACTTTTTTATGTGTAATAATATGATACCGCGATGTACTACAGTAGGCTAGGTACCGTACATACATTTTTCAAGCAGATTGAAATGGCAATACTGTCATCTACCACAAAACTTATATCCAGCTAATAATACAAGATTGCTGTAAATGAATCGATATTGATTAAAGAAATAAAGATAGAAGTCTTTTCCTGGTCCAAGCCAAGGGCATCATATGATGTCAGGGAACCATGGGACGGATGTGGTTCGAGTGCTAAAATTTTTCCCAAACCATCATGTTGCCGCGCTTACGCTGCTCGTAAGCTCGCATTGGAAAAATAAGGAGCGACGTTTGTCAACTGGCTGGTATTGTACGTAGCCAACCAGTCTTTAATAACATCCAATCCAATCCAATAACAAGTTTGGTTTCATTAAAACTGTTCGCTTGACCCGTGTAGCGATCTCACCAGCTACCCTTGGCCCGAGTAGCTACACCTCACAAATACACGCTGAAAACACTGCTCCCTGGGTGAATAGTTGTTTGACATGTATACCAATTCTGATCCTGGGTAAAACATGGTGAAATACTGAATGTAGAGTAGTAATTAAAGCAGAATAGAACATTTCAAGCGAATGTGCCCTTGCCTCGAACACTACGTACCCTCCCCTTATACTGAAATACTGCTCCCGGAGTGAATAGTTGTTTGACTATATACGTTTTAACCCAAGATCAGAATTTGGTATACGTGTACTATATTGTCAAACAACTATTCACCCAGATAGCAGTGTTTCAGTATACGGGTAGGGTAGTGTTCTAGGCAAAGGCACATTCTCTTGAAATGTTATGTTCTACTTTAATTACTACTCTACATTCAATGTTTCCACCATGTTTTTACCCAGAATCAGAATTGGTATACATTGTCAAACAACTATTCACCCAGGAGTAGTGTTTTCAGTGCGTATTTGTGAGGTGTAGCTACTCGGGCCAAGGGTAGCTGGTGAGATCGCTACACCCGCAGACACTCCCTTGATTTCCTGCCGGTGCGGTGACGTCATCATGTAAACATTACCATTTAAACGTTGGTTGTGCGCGTGTGCTGGCGGGCAGTGGTGACGGTGAACAACAGTGTGTTCTACGTGTGCTCCAATCAAAACTTTGTAAATAGATATATGATGTGCTAACGATTACTTGTGAGATATCAGGAATTGTATAATGGATCACGTGCTGCCAGAGTGTGGCGCAAAAAATAGCATCTGTGTGTGTTCACTGTCTCACAAGGATGTGATGACAGGCGCGGAGACGAACGAAAGAAAAACCGAAAGTGTCACTTAAGAAATAACGACCACCACGTCCATGGGCGGTGGTAGTCTACACTACACGACGGGCCAGCACGTGCAGTCCGGTATGTTTGTGTGTTGTCAATGTTAAAGCAGCTAAGGCTTTGTTAGCAGAGCAGTTATGATTGTTTAACAGCAGGGAATGTGATGCCAGGTTTGATCTTTGTTGTGAAGCTTGGAAAATTATTCAACAAATTACTACGGATTCGCTTTATCAACCCTCTCCTTTTTCAGATGAAACTATATTTTTCTGATATATTTTGATGTGTTTTGAAAGAATCTGATGTTTGTTTTTCTTGGCAATCACACTTTTTTTTTTTTTACCCCTTGACCTCACCTCTGAAAAAAAAAACTACCGTATGTAGGTAGTGATTTCCAAGACATAAACTTCAAATTGTTCTAAACACATAAAATTCTACCAGAAAAATATAGCAAATTGTTCTTAAACTAAACACATCAAAATCTACCAGAAATATATAGTTCACGAATAAAACTAAACTAACGCAATCTTAACCTAACTTAGCTGAGGGGGGGGGGGGGGGACAAGTGAGCACTGAGCACGCCGTGGCTGGCGCCGCGGGCCGGGGAAAGGCAAGCTGCTTGGCTGCGTGAATGGTGGCGCCAGAGAGTTATGTTTATTCATATAAGTTATATAAATAAATATAACACTCTGCCGCCGCCATTGACGCAGCCCAGCAGATCGATGATATAAGATAAGTTTGTCTGTGATTTTGACCAAAGTAACATTTTTACCAAGAAGTTTGAAGGTTAGTCGAAGCTTAACGTATATGGCGAAAGATTAGTCTTTCATAAGGTAGTAAACGAGATATGGCAGGGTTGATACAACGATTCTCAACCCATTTTGCTTCATTAACTGAACGATCAGCTGAATAGTTGGTAGGTTTTTGATGAAACCTTCGAGTTATCTTTGGATAACTACAGTATAAGTGCAGTTACAAGCAATACACGATCGGTGATTTTAAGTATCTTGAACGTTTCGTTCTCATCATAAGGATATTTCTAACCCCTACAACAGCCTTTGGAATTAAAAATAACAAGGGGGTCTGGGGGGGGGCGAAACCCCCCCTCCTCCCACGAGGTTACGTATTATACGTAGGCCCAGGTTAAACGTTAGTGAACTAGCATGGGGGGCACAGTCCCCCCAAGATAGGTCAGGAGAGAATTGGTCAATAGCAGGGTTAACAAAATTTTTTTTTTTTAATAAATAAATAGTTTTTATTAAATCAGATTTTCTTACGATTGTTTTCATTCTTTTTTCTTTCTTTCTTTTTTTTTTTTTTTTTGCTGTGGGATTATATGGCTTCAGGTATCTGTATCTGTTTTCCCTTTGAAATTCCCTCTCAAAGGAAATCCAGATTAGGTTTTTTTTTTTATGCCAGCTGCAGACAATGATTATGAGGTGCAAGTAGTACGTATAGGCTAGTTAGTACCATTAGCCTACTTGCTTGCTCACTATAGTCTATTCACTTTTAAACTGGATTCCCTTTGGGTGGGAGCTGCTCGCTGCCTAGCCGAGTTTGTAAGGACGTCGCTGATTGGCTGATAGACTCGGGCTGGGTGGCGATGGTGGTGGTACTTGCCTCGCCGCAACCCAAAACCCTTGCCTCAGAAAAAGATTTCATATTTCTTGGCTTTACTCATCTCTTACACAAGATAAAGGGCCCATTTTGTTTGCAGCATTGAATCAGGCAGTGATTGTTCAACACAACACGCCATTCATAACTCAATAGGGTAAAAAATAAAGTCATGACTGACTATCACAAGAGTAGGCGGGCTTTTTAGGTTTTCAGTGCATTGAAATGTTGTACTCCTACCCATATTACCAAGCTACCAGATGATATTTATGAAAGCTGAGCCTACCATCGTGTTCATAATACATTGTTTTCATATCATGAGCATAAAAATTACATTAAGACTACAGTAATAATTTAAGATAATTGAAGGAAAGTGAAAGATGTATAACATTTTTTCTTGCTTATTTTGCTTCAACTCGCTGTAACTCCATCAGTTTTTGGTTGCATTCAATTTTCAAGCACTGTTTCAAAATCCATATACTTTTCCGCTTCATGTGGTATGTAGCACGTACCAATAAGGGAAAGAGTAGGTGGTCAAAATGGCTAAGAAAGTTAACTGTTTCAAAACTGGTGCCGTGAGGGTGGAGCCTCTGATAGCTCTCCCGAGAAGTCTCTACTGTACAGTAGGGAGGGAGCAATGCTCACCCCGCCCACTGTCCCCAGTTTAAAACAGTTTAACTTTCTTAGCCTTTTGACCCCCTACTCTTTTCCTTTTGGTACATGCTACATACCACAGGAAGCGGAAAAGTATATGGATTTTGAAACAGTGCTTGAAATTGAATGAAACCCAAAAACTGTGGAGTTACAGCGAGTTGAAGCAAATAAGAAAGAAAAAATGTTTATACACTCTTTCACTTTCCTTAAATTATCTTAATATTACTGTAAGTCTTAATGTAATTTTTTTATGCTCATGATATGCAAAAATGTATTATGAACACGATGGTAGGCTCAGCTTTCATAAATTCATCGGGTGCTTGGTAATATCGGGTAGGGTACAACATTTCAATGCACTAAAAACCCTAAAAGTCCGCCTACTCTTGTGTAGTCAGTCATGACTTTATTTTTTACCCTTTTGGGAGTTATAAATAGCGTGTTGTTGTTGAACATCACTGCCTGTTTCACTGCTGCAAACAAATAGGCCTATCTTGTGAAAGAGATGAGAAAACCCAAGAAATATGAATCTTTTTCTGAGGCAACGCAAGGGTTTTGGGTTGCGGCGAGGCAAGTACCACCAACATCGCCACCCACCCCAAAGTCAAATCAGCCAATCACAACGTCCTTACAAACTCGGCTAGGCAGCGAGCAGCTCCCAAGAATCCGCCAAAGTGAATAGACTATAGTCAACTCACAAGTTCACAACTGGTCATCACTCACACAAAGCCGTGTTTGGCTACTGGTTTATGGCTTTGGGAATAGTTACCAACTATAACTTATAATGTTAAAAAAAAGTGTACTGTATAAGAAACCCCACAGTAACTAGTTATCAATACACTAGATTAGTGAGGTAATAACGAATAATCAGGCTGAGTGCAATAAATCTTTATCAGAGATATTTATAGATTTAAAGAATGACAAGAAGTTATTTAAGCATGAATACCAAGCTGACATTCCCACTGAGTGAGAAGCTCGCGACAGGTTCAGTACACGTCATATCTAAAATAGCCAAGAATAAGTACTGAAATCTCCAGTGTGTTGTGACTGTTTATCTGTCAATGTTTTAGGTAGTACCAAAGACATTCAACAACAAGATACCTCACCTCCGGGTCCCCCTGTGGTTGCGCGTGAAATGGGACCTCCGCCGTGCGGCAGGAGTTAACCGTCTGCTAGCCCATTCACTTGCTGCATATGACATCAATGAAAATCATATAGACATGGTTTTCAGTATAATGATTTTTATCTTGTAAATGTTTTTTCTATAAAATTATCAATATCAAACAGTAAAACACGCAAAGAAATGCCATTACGAGACCCCTGAAGAAATTGCATGAACTTATTATTCACTTCAACTCTTTTTCCATTTTAAAACTTTGCGAGTCACATTTACCATGAAACATATCAAAAGAAGCGCTTTTATTAGCTTTCCATGATATATTTCGTTTTCTGATAAATGAATTTGAACCATGCATAAATTAGCGTTATATAAATAAATAAAATCATCATCGGGTATTTTTTCCCGATTGATGATGTTATTTATTTAGTTAACCTAATTTATCATGGTGCTAAATTCATATATCAGAAACGAAATACGTAAGTTTAATTAATACATCATCAAACGGGAAATTAAACCCGATTGATTATGTTATTTATTTAGTTAACGGTAATGTATCATGTATGTAATTCATTTTTATCAGAAAACAAAATATTCATGGAAAGCTATAAATTGCGCTTTTATATATGTTTCATGGTAAAAATTACTCGCAAAGTTTTAAATGGCGAAGTTTGAAGTGAATATTCTTTGTTCATATGCAGCAAGTTAATAGGCCAGCAGACTGGTTAATACCCGCCGCCCGGCGGCGCGCCACCGTCAGCGGATAACAAAGTTTGCTTGGAGGGGCCGCGAGTGAAAGGGTTTTCTTATTGTTGTTTTTTTCTTTGGTAGTACTAATGTGATAGGTAATAGGCTATGCCTAGACCCCCTATATCTCTGGCTGTTACAACGCGCAATGTTTTTGAAATTACCAGGCTGCATAGCGGCCTGCCCCCCCCGACAAAGAGATATAGTGGTCTATGACTATCATATTTGAACTGGTTTATCAGTATATATGATTTTCTGTAATCTTCGTAAATGTTTGTTTTTATTAATATTATCAAATAAAAAAACAGTAAAACACCTAAAGAAATGCAATTACGAGACTCTATTCACTTCAACTCTTCGCCATTTAAACTTTGCGAGTCAAATTTTAATCATGAAGGGTATCAATAGAAGCGCAATTTTATTAGCTTTCCATTGATTTTTTTCGTTTTTTTTCTGTAAATAATTGAACCATCATAAAATTTGCTTAAATAAATAAAAAATCATCGGAAAATTTACCCGATTTATGTTGTATTTATTTTTTTTAACGCTAATTTATTTCAGGTTCTAATTCATTTATCCGAAAACAAATTATCAAAGAACTAATAAAATTGCGCTTCTATTTATACTCTTCATGATAAAGTTGACTCGCAAGTTTTAATGGCGAAGAGTTGGGAAATAAATATTAAGTTCATGCATTTTCTTTCAGTCTCTTATGGCATTTCTTTAGCGTTTTTACTGTTTTTTTAAATTTTATAATATTATAGAAAACATTTACAAGACTACATATATCATATTACTGATAAACAGTCTATTGATCCGTATATATATATATGAATCCCCCCCGAGGGGGGGCGCCTCCGACTTTTAGGCCCTTGTTCGACAGGCCGATATTCCGTGCGCAGTCTAGGTTTACGTTTGGGCTATGCTATCATCTTTTATTTTATTTTTTATCATCATAATAATTTATATGTTATAGTAATTTTTAATAATTATTTTAAAGTTATTTTTATTCTTTAATTTTGGTTATATTATTATATTAATTAAAATTTAAAAAAATTGATTTTCCCCAGTGATTTTTGCTGTATTTAATCATTATAATTTTTAATTTAATCATGCCAACCCTAGTCAATAGGGAGTATTGGTTGAAACTGCATATTTACCCATATAGTTTACATAGTTTCTGAATCGTCAAAAAAGCTCATTATTATTATTTATTTGTTTATTTATTTATATTTTTTGAGAAAATATTTATGATCACATAAAGATCCGCCACCCAGCTACACTTGGGTTGGCCAATCTTTATGTGGGTGATAGTGGTTTAATAACCCAGTTAGATTAGGTAACGTAACCTATGTCAAGGTTAGGTTAGTGAATTAGGAGGGGGGCAATCTGGAGAGGCGCATCCCACCCAGTTAGGTCCAGGAGAGTCAATATGGTTTAAACTGCAGTTTTAACCGAATAAAGGGTATCTCATTATTTACTTTAAACTATTGTTCAGTTGCTTCAGCACAATACCATACTTTATGAAAAAAATGGAGTCAACCAACAAGTTGATCTTCATAAGGGTAAATTTGGGGTGGCAGATTTTCAGTTGGCAAAACTGGGGTGGCGGATCTTCAGGTGGTAAAATTTGGGTGGCTGATCATCATGTGATCCAATATTTATTTTTACTTATAATTTGTTGTCATTGTAATGAGTGGGAACGTGCCATGATGCGTACTCACAGAGTGGCTGCCTTGTTAAGTGTCACATTGGTGAGGGGCAAGATGTGTGCCCTGAGAGTCCTGTGGCGGAGGTGGGTGCGGCTGGCGTCCGTCTGCAGGGCATGCAATAGGCGACTTACCAAGCGCTGCAGTCTGGCACGTTGGCCACGGCTCGTCGCTCTTGTTGCAAAACTTCTTCCACTACGTCGTTCACCTGGGAACTGAACAAAAATATCGCAGAAGCATATCAAAGTGGACATATTTGGCACGCTTCTTGGTAATTTTGATATCGTTTTCACAATGTTATTTTGAAACTAGGCTTATTGCTGACCTGGGGCTGAGGTGGAGGAGCTGCACCTCCCGCCACGTGGATGTTTGACCCTCCACCATCTCGAAGTCAAACCTGTAAGACCGTGCACATAGTAGTACACACACACACGCACACACACATTTTGTATATATATATATATATATATATATATATATATATATATATATATATATATATATATATATATATATATAGTATAATATTTTTTTTAAATATTTTTTTTTTTAATAAACACTACGTTCATTTATGATGGTGTTTGTGTTTCTCTCCCTCTCCCTCCCTCCCCTCCCCTCCATGACAAACCCTTGGCCTTGTGGTGGGGCAGGCTGAGATCCTCCTGGCACCGCCACGGCCACTGGGGCGATGCTGGTCAAGGGTGGTAAATATTGATCTTAAACACGAGTCAGGTTTGGAAAGGGTATTAGTAAAAAATACTTTAATCCTCTGTAGTTGTCAGTTTTTCTTCTCTTTTTATGTTAGCTATGGAAGAGTATTGGGTAAGACAGCGGATCGTTCCTTCACGCGCACACCACCTCATGTTTAGTGATGTGATAAATTATATGTGACGCCAGGCTGAGGCAGGTGTTCCCGTGAGTGGTGATCCACACACTCACCTGGAGGGTAGTAACGCAAATATATTCGCTTGAGATGCATGTTTAGAAGGCGAGTCTGGTCTTGAGTGTTACCGCTGTTTACAGTTTCCATGACGACCACAAAGGTATCGTTTTTCTTTGATAGTTAAAGAAAATGGGACTTTGCTTGACAATATTTTGTTAACAGTTGAATAGGATGTGCACCCTGCATTTGAATACCAGAATAAACGGCAGAAACATCCTAAGAAACATCGTCATTAATGGTATATATGTCGTTTGGTAATCCTTGGCAAATTGTTGAAGTATTTCAGGACAAAGAGGGATTACAAAATTCATACGTAAAGTAGCATGGTTGATAACGCATTCGTTTTATATATATATATATCTTATATATATATATATATATATATATATATATATATATATATATATATATATATTATTAAAGTTGGAATATCCTGAAGATTCTAGAAAAAAAAGGTTGAAAATAGGTTTGACAAAAACATTAGCTGGACTGGGTTGCTATCAACATGCCTTTTGGAGTGCTATGATGCGTTACAGTTGCATTTAGTGACTACAGACATGCACATGTTGATGTCGGTGCAAACCAACAGAAAATTATGTTGTTGATGAAGAGAACATAAAGAGTTGAATGGTTTCAAGTATTTCAGGAATAGAGAAGAGGGTAAGTGACTGATAGAAGTGGGAGGGTCCGCGTGAAATAGATCGTCAGTGGTGTGGCCTGTATTGCCACTGCGTCCACACTGGCCGACACATGATCAAGACTCCTCAGTGAGGTGTTTTGTGGGTGCTACCGCCATTTGTTAATACAAAACCCCGGTGCTGGCAGACTGATGTGTAAGCGCATGAAAGGAAGCCCCGTGAAATTTCACAAAGGCCTGTAATGAACACTACTCGCATCCCTCCTCCTAGGCCAGCATAAGGACTTGATATTAAAGAAGTACGCGAGAATACCAAGACGATGATGATATACAATAGGTAATATGCATATAATATTATGATAATGGATAAGAAGGCCGCTTCCTTTTGTGCGACTTTTTCAAGCACCCAGCCATTCACGAACCCAGAGTTCAAGATTCAGCTTTCAGGCGTTCCATTTGCGGCACGAAAACCTGGTCCGGGAAAGGCGTAGTGACGCAGCAAAACCCGTAACTTTCTCTACTTACTTCCCCAATTGAGAGGGTGGGTAGCTTGGGTAGAGTTTTCAGTCCTAACAAACAATGGTCGCCTTGGGTCCTATTTCCTCTTATCGTGGAAGGGGTTTTTTGTCCGTCCGCATGCACGAGTCGGAGAGGATGTCAGAACCGCGGCATAAGAGGCATATACATTGCTGGTGGAGCCATGGCGTTCCCCCGGCGATCGTTAAACTTGATAAATATCCCTTCACATAAGCACTAGCTGAGTCATTCTCGTTTATCTCTCTCCCGTCGTTAATCTCTCGTTATCTCCTCGTCAGCTTCTCTCTCGTTATCTCTCGTTATCCTCTCGCTATCTCTCTTCCTCTCTTTTGTTATCTCGTCCTCGTTATCTCCTCGTTATCTCCCTCGTATATACGCTCGCTCGTTATCATCTCTCGTTATCCATCGCTCTCGTTATCATCGTTATCCCTCTCTCTCCTCATCCCGCCTCCGTTCCTCGCCCTCTCTCCCCACCCACTCCTTCACTCTCTCTCCTCCAGCCTCGGTTCCTGGGGTGTCCTCTCGTCCTCTATCCCCCGTCCCTCTCTCTCTCATCTCTCTCTCTCTCCCCGTCCTCTGCTCTCTCTCTCTCCGTCTCCGCTGCCTCCTCTCCTCTCTCTCCTCTCTCTCGTGTATCTCTCTCCTCTCGTTTTCTCTCTCTCGTTATATCTCCTCTCACTCGTTTATCGTCTTGTTATCTCCTCTCTCGTTATCTCTCGTTTCTCTCTCTCTCTCTCTCATTCATTCTCTCTCTCCCCCTCTCTCGTCTCTCTCTCTCTCCCTCCTCACTCCCTCTCTGCGCTCTCTCCTCTCTCTTCTCTCCGCCCCCTCCGCTCTCTCCTCTCTCGTAATCCTCTCTAAGTCGCTCTCTCTCTCCTCTCTTAAATTGCCTCGCCAGCTGAGCATGTTTGTAAACAAAAAAAAAAACCGGGGTTTTTGCGTTCCATTTGTGACCGCGAAACCCAACCCTGAACCCAGAACCCCACCCTGAAACTGAATAATGGTTTCATGCAGCTTGGGCACAAATGGTAGAAGTCCTATAATAATAATAAATAATTATGAATGGATCACGTACCGTTTTGAAACAACTTTCCCTATTCCCACATGAAAGGTGACATCCGGAAAACCAAATGTGGGAAAGAGGAAACCAACTGAGATAAGAAAAGAAAAGAAATATACGAATCTAAGAAAAAGAAGAAAGCCACCGAGCCCACTACCATTTGACAGTTTACACTTTACCACTGGCACATCTAACATCCTTGCCATTCATGCCACCTCTACAATGAGCGTTGCCAGTACTCCCGTATTCACCACGACCACTTCCACAATGGCTCATAATGCTAACTGCGAAAGGTGGGTGTATCGTTCCTTATAAACCACATCACCCCAACTCTGTCCCAAACCGGTTTCGTCAGATAACATTTTTAGATGCACGCGGGTTTGTGATATTGTGTCGTTTGCAGTAAATCCTGTCCTGCGATCCCATGTCTAATTAACCCAATTAACTCTGCCAGAGTGGCTGTTTGGGTTACGGTAATGCTTCGGGCTGGTATCTGACTTCGCTTATTCCGGTACCACGTCATTCTTCACGTCCTACAAATAAATCTTTTTATGCCGCAATGATGAAGGGGGAAAAGATGTGTAGGAATTTTGTCTAAAATACTTCGTTACGGAGATATATCGTTTTTTCCGTGACAAAATATATTGGCACTACGATGGCCAAACAGCTTTTCAGCACCAGCTTTGCGCTCAAGGTCAAATTGACAGCTGCAGGTTGCCAGGTGTAATTCTATGCCGTGATGTTTTTTTCTTATATATTACTACTGTGTCAGAAGGGTAAAAGTAACAGTATGTAGTAGCAGTAAGTGGTATTAGTAATGGTTCAGTATAGAGTAGCAGTAGTACGTAGTAGTAAGTAGTACGTAGTGTAGTAGTAGTAGTTATTAGTAGTAGCAGACCACAATATAACAACAGTAACGCCGAGGGTTTTGGCAATATAACGCCGTGTTTTTTGTCGTCCAAAGCATCGTCTTGGTACGAAGAACCGTTTTTTTTTTCTCGCAAATTGAAAACGGGATGTGGTTTCTGCGAACAAAAACACCACAAGCTTGGTAGGGGCCGAAATAAATAATCAGTCCAAAACATTGCAACAATTATCGCAAAGCATTGATAACACACATTTCAGCAAGTGTTTTTGGAGTGGTCCTTCGTAAGTCCAAACGAAACGGTGCTTGGAACGACAAAAACCGGCTTTAGTGTTTTTCATATATTCCGTCCCTTCTTACCAACGGTTCTTCCTGCATAGTCCCAAATTGGTTGACACTTTGCATTCTCTTTTCCACACTTTCCAACTATTGTAGCTTATTTGCCGCACTAAGTTATATTCAAAGCACATGTTGGCCTCTATTTTGTTTAGCTGTCCTGTTTTTTTGGTATGTTCCCTCTTATATTCCGTCTCTGCCTCGTCTCTCCTCACTCTGTCTCTCTCTCCCTCGTACCTTCGTCTCTGCTCCTCTCATCCTCTCCTCCCCTTCTCATCCTTCTGCCTCTCCTACTCCTCCTCCTCTCTCTCTCCTCTCTCTCTCTCGGCCTCCCCTCGCTCTCTCGTCGCTCTCTCATCTCGCTCTCATCTCTCTCTCTCTCTCCCTCTCTCCTCTCTCGCTCATCACTCTCCTCCTCTCTCCCTCTCTCTCTCTCTCTCGCTTCTTATCTCTCTCTCTTCTCTCGTCATCTCTCTCCACCTCTCTCTCCTCCTCTCCTCGCCTCTCTCTCGTCCTCTCTCTCTCTCTCTCATCTTCCTCACAATATCGCCATAGTTGTCTCCGCTAGATATAGGTCCCCTTAGATAGATAGATAGATAGTCGCCCTTATTTCATAAAATCTTACACAATATTTGCTTGCTCCTGCTGCCCACGATGTATTGGTTTCTTTTTTAAGTGGTGTTAGTGCCCGTAATAACTTCCACTAGATTCACGACCCTATTCCATTGTTGCGTTATTAGGGGCTATTTTTCCAGCATCTCTTGACCCTATTTCCCCACTACATTTTCATCGCTACTTTCCCTCCTTCCGCTATCTACTATCAACGATAGCAAGAGCATCACGCACAATGTTAGACCAAACTTCATTGAAAATGTGTTTTGCCTTTCCTCCTCTAGTTTATCTTGCCCTAGCAAGTGTCATCTTTTTCCTTATATGACCTTGTGAAATCTCAGTTCATTTCCATTGCTCTCTCCATAGATCGTCTGAATTAACGAATCTATAAGTGTGGAATAGTCCTCAGTTAATTGCAAAACGATACAAAGGTCTTCCTTCCCGCGGAAATATTGGCACACATTCTTGAGCTAAAAACCTGTGTTCATCATGACTTCTTCCCTCTTAAATCCATTTTGGAAAGTGGATTTATCACTTCCCAACCTCTCCCACCATGGAAAGCTGTAGGGGAGAGCGGGGCAGGTTGCATCGAGGGTATGTTGCATCATTGCCTCTAAACTCCGCATTATTTTTTTTAATTATTAATTATTGTTGTGTAGTTGTAGTAGGAGTAGTTTTATTGTAGTAAAGGAGTATTGTATTGTTTTATTGTAGTAGTAGTAGTAGTAGTAGTATAAGACGATGTACGTGTGATAACATGCTAGTTAGGGCAATGAATGCACCTACCCTTCAGATGTCAACCTTCCCCGCTCTCCCCCTATGATTTCAGGCTAGTGGCTGTTGGCATAATATTGATCTGCACGCGGCAGACACTGGGGAAACCCGACGCAACATCCCCTTCCTATAACCCCCCGCCTTGCATAGGGAAAACTCCTCGGACAACGGCGGTTTGTCTGCTTGCATTTTGACTCTTTCAAAATTTATTGCTATTTATATGCTTATTGATGTGTTAATTAATAAGAGTTAATCAGATGAACATATCTAATTTTATCGGCGGCTTAGGATACATTACGTGCACACGGGCAAAGGAGTCCCCCCGGAAGGGGGGCTTTGTCATCAAGCACGAAGCATTGAAAAATTCCACCCCACACCCCTTTTACTTGCAGGGTGTGCATGTCGTTCCTTACTCGATTTTTTTTCCCCCCGCCAATGTCTCACTCAGTTTCCACATTGCTCCTCTTTCAATGTTCATACTTGCAATTTCCTCATTCAATTCCTCTTCCTTTGGGGTTCCCGCGTTCCCGGGGCCTCGGTGCTGGGGTTTTCTTCGCACCCACGGACGCATTCTGCAGTCTTGCTTGCCAAAAATTGTAATTCGTGAAACAAGCTCAAAACACGAAACTTGCAGGGTGGCGTGCAAAAAATTTTTAGGCGCGACCATTTTTTGCGCCCTTTCCCTAGTTAAGGTTGCGGGGATCGTAAACAATGATCCCCTAAACAAAAAGGGTTATGTAAATTTGATTTTTATAAAAAAAAAAAAAGGTAATGGGTTTTTTTTAAAAAAAAAATAGGAAATTCCCAACCCCTTTCAAGAAAGTTCCTTAAAATTTTTTTGAAAAAAAGTAATTTTTCCCAAAAAAAATCAAAGGCAGGAATTTTTGGTTAATTGGGAAAAAAAAAAATTATCTTAATTTCCAGGGCAAAATTGGCGACTCATATTAGGTTTTAATTAAACAGGAAAGGGGAAAACGGGG
The DNA here is from genome assembly GCA_016584305.1 of Chionoecetes opilio. NCBI lineage: Eukaryota > Metazoa > Arthropoda > Malacostraca > Decapoda > Majidae > Chionoecetes > Chionoecetes opilio. Next base: position 67,942 of record JACEEZ010002233.1, read on the forward strand.
GTTTAAATAGATGTAATATTGAATTTAAATCTAATTAAAGGGTTTTGATTGTTTTGAGCAAAATTGGGTAAAAATTAGGAAAAAGGAAAGGCCAGGGGGGGCCAACACAGGGGAAAACTTTGAGTGTTTTTGTGGGCGACGGGGTTTTCTAAATGAAATTGGGGTTTAATCTTGACAGGGAAGAATCATTTTAAAAAAAAAGGGGGGGGAAAAAAAAAAAGGCTTTTGGCCATAAAAAAAAAAGGGGAAAAAACCCAGCTTATCAGTGTTCCCCCCCCTTTTTTTGGGGTTTCCCGGCCGGGGGGGGTAAACAACTTTTTCCATCTTTTAATTTTTAATATATAGTTTAGGGATTTAAACAAGGAAACAGTGGGGCGGGTTTGAGTCTGCCCGGTATTCATTGGTTGCCGGAAAAAAAATTTTAGTGCAAACACTTGAGGGCCCCTGCGCCCATTGGGGGAAAAAGGGGGGAAAAAAGGGGGAGGGGGGGGAAAAAAGTTTATTTTTATTTTTTTTTTTAAAATTTAACGTTCTCTGTGTTCAAAAAAAATGCCAAAATTTTGAGGGGGGCAGTCTGGTTGATTTTTCAAGGGTTTTCCCCCCGGGGTTTATATGGTTCCGGTGGTCGTAGGGAAGCTGGGGCCCCGGGATGTTTGACTCGCGCCGATGACGGTGGAAAAAAGAAAAAAATGTGAGAAGGAAGGTAGGGGAAAATTAAAATTATTTTTTTTAGGTAAGAAAAGGGGTTGGTAAAAGGGTTTTAGGAAGGGGGGCCCTTCATGGGCCTGGGAAGGGCGGGTGCCCCACCCACCCCCTTTTTTTTCTCCCTTTTTCGGGGTTTTAAATGGGACCCAAAGGGGGAAGTAACGGTAAAACCCGGGGAGCCCTGCCGGGTTTTAGGGGAAGTCGCGATAGGAACTTCGGGAAAAAGGGAAAACGTCGCCAAGGGGGGAAACGTCGCCGGGGGAAATTTCGGCGACATTTCTTTTTGGAATAAGTAAAAAATAAAGGGGTTTAAACTGTTTCATGGAAACTAGAAACTTAACAACAAGCCAGTGGGGGAAATTACTTTTAAAGGGGGTTTCAAACTTCTTGCCCGCCCCTGGGAGCTGCCGGGCCGAGAATTCGCAAGGGAAACCCCCCCAAGGCGATGCAATTTTACGCCGGGGAGAAATTCCCCCCCATTTTCTATTCTTCTTTTTCATCCAAAATTTTTTTTTAAAAATTTTAACCTTTTTTGACGGGGAACATAAGAAAACGAACTATAAAGGTTCAGGGGGGAAAAATATTTTAAATTTCAAAAATTTTTGACTGGGAGATTACTGGGCAAGCCCCCCGAGCGGGCTCCCAATTAAGGTAGGGCTTGAAAACCCACCCCCCTCAAACCCCCTTTTTTCCCACTTTCCTTCTCTTTACCTTGTTCGAAAGAAAAGGGAAAACGAAATTATATATATGAGTTCAGAAAAACAATTAAAAAGCTTGAAGGAAAAATACATTAAATTTTTAAATCCCCTGGGGGCCCCTATAATTGGGGGAAAGAAAAAAAAACCCTCCCCCCCTTTATGGGGGGCCCACAGTGCCTCCCCGCCTTGGGAAAAGGAAAAACGATTTAAAAAATTTTTTTAAAAAAATAATATGCAAAACGGGAAAAAACAACGGAAAAGGGGTTTGGGTGCAGATATAAATACCATTTTCAAACAACAAATAAAGGAGGGGAAAGAAAATATGGGTTCACAAGTGAGGGGGGCCAGGAAAAGGTAGTATTATATTTTTTATTTTAATTTTTTTTTTTCTTTCTCCCCTTTTCCCGGGGGTTTTGTTTTTTTTCCCCTCCCCCCCCCAATAAAAAAAAAGAAAAAAAAAAAAAAAAATTTTTTAAAAAAAAAAGGGGGGACGGGAAAAAGGGGTTTGGGACAAAGAGAAGAAAAAAAATAAAAAAAAAAGAAAAGAAAGAAAAAAAATTTAAAAAAAAAAAAATAAAATTTAAAATTATAATAAAAATTAAAAACAACCCCCCCCCCCCCCCCCCCCCCTTTTCCCTTCTTTCCCCTCTCCTCCCCTTTCTTCTCCAAAATTTTAAAATTATATTTAATATTTTAAATTTTTTTTATTATAAAAACCCCCGCCCCTTTGGAAAATCCGGGTTCGTTTCGCCCCGCTTTTTATGTTTTTGGTTTTTGTTGGGTTTTTGGGGGTTTTACACCAACCCAAACAAACCCAAATACGCCGGGGGTTTAAAGGGTGGGGGGGAAAAAACGCGTCCGGGATTCGATCCCTCCCATCTTGGGGTTTTTTCCAAAATACTTTCCTTGGCAAGGGGATGGGGTGGGGGGGGGGTGGGGCCCCAGATTACCCCAAAAGATTTTTTTGATAACTAATAAAATGGGGGGGATTGCAGTGACCGGGGTACAAGGGCCACATAAACCTGGCATTGGGGGATTTAGGGTAATGGGCGGGGCCTAGGCCCCCTTTAAATATAATAGATTAAATAATTAAAATAAAAAAAAATAATTTTTTAAAATAGTAAAAAAAAAAAACAGGTCTTGAAAGGGAAACTAAAGGAGGAAATAATTGGGGTTGGGGGTATTTAAAAATTTTTGGCGCTTGATTGGGGCCCTTTTTTTGTAGTTTTAAAAAACTTTTGTTTTGTTTTTTTGTCGTAAAAAGGTTTAAAAGGGTTTGAGTGGTAGTTTAATAGTGGGGAGGTTTGGTTTGGGGAGTTGAGTGGTGAGCTTGGTTTTTGGGGTAATGAGTGGGAGTATGGTGGTAAAATGAGTTGGAGAATGAGTGGTGAGGTTGTTTTGTGGTAATGAGGGGGGGGGGAAAGGGAGGGGGTGGGTTTTATGGTTTTTGTGGTAAAAAATGGGGGTTTGGGATTTTTTAAAAAATGATGGTGGGGTATGGTTTGTGGGGTTAGGTGAGGTATGGGTGTGTGGGAGTAATGAGGGGTGAGGTATGGATGTGTGGAGTAATGGTGGGGGTTTAGGGTTTTGGGGGTAATGAGGGTGGGGTGGATGTGGAGTAATGAGGGGTGGGTAGGATGGTGGGGTAATGAGTGGTGAGGTATGGATTTGTAGTAAGAGGGTGGAGGTATGGAGTGTGAGAAATGAGTGGTGAGGTATGGATTTTTGGTGAGTAATGAGTGGTGAGATATGGATGTGGAGAAATAAAATGGTAAAGGGTTGGAGGTGAGTAATGAGTGGTGAGGTATGGAGTGTGAGTAATGTGGTGATTTTATGGATGGGGAGTAATGAGGGGTGGGGTATGGGTGTGGAGTAATGGTGGGGAGGATGGAGTGTGAGAAATGAGTGGTGGGGTAGGGTTTGGAGTAATGAGTGGGAGGTAGGGGTTTTGTGTGAGTAATGGTGGTGAGGTAGGGGGATGGTGAGTAATGAGTGGTGAGGTATGGATGTGTGAGAAATTTGATTTAGGGGGGGATATGTGGTAGAAATGATGGTGTATATATGGGTGGGTAGTAATGAGTGTGATTATATGAGTGTGGTTTTGGGGAAATGAGTGGTGATATATACGAGGGTTTGTGGGTAATGAGTGTGAGGTAGGGCAGAGTGGGCACTAAATACATTGAATGTTTTTAAATACAAATTTACTAAATAATGGGAGAAAAAATGTTCTAAATACCAAATACTAAATACTTTTTTAGGAAATGTATTTAAATAAATTTTGTAAAAATTTTTAAAAGCAAAATTTTTTTAAACAGTATTCATTTAATTTTCTTGATTAACAATACTAAATGTTTGAAAATGAAAAAAGTTTTTTTTTCCTTTTTAAATTTTTAATTAAGATTAATTATTTTGAGAATTTGAGATTTTTAAAATTTGAGGTTATTGGAAATTTAATGATAAAATATTTATATATTTTATTAGAATTTAAATACATATTAAAAAATTTTAAATACGTATTAAAAACTTTTTTTTTAAACCAAATGTATTTAAAAATACAGTTCTAAATACACAAAGATTTTAAAACAAAGTATTTAAATACTCCCCAGCTCTGGTGGGGTGTGAGAAAAATGAGGGTGAGGTATGGGGTTGGAGTAATGAGTGGGAGGTATGGATGTGGGTAAGAGGGGTGGGGTATGAGTGTTGAGTAATTAATGAGTGGTGAGGTAGGATTTGTGGTAATGAGTGGTGAGATATGGGGGGTGTGAGAAATGAGGGTGAGGTAGGATGGTGGTATGAGTGGGGGGAGTATGGGTGTGTGAGTAAGAGGGGGAGGTATGGATGTAGTAAGAGTGGTGAGGTAGGATGTGTGAGAAGAGGGGGGAGGTTGGGTTTTTGGTATAATGATGGTGAGTTTTTGACTGCCCTTTTTTTTCATTAAATTGCCCTATTTCCAGGGGAATTCTGCTTTTTTTTTATTTAGATCATGGTTCCTAACCTTTGTTCTGTTGTTTCCCCCTTTCCTTTTCAACCATCCGGTTTTTCCCACCTTCAGTGGTGAAAAAAAAAAAAGAGCCAAAAAACACAAATTTATTTGTTTAATAAAAAGTAATAGACCTATCCCTTTTTAATATACAGTTAAAGAAAAAAAAAATTAAATAGCGAACTCTGAACCTAAGAGTTTTTTTTTGTCGACTAAATGCTAGTATTTAGTGTCCTCGGTACTTTTTCCCCTTAGAATCCTGAAATTTCCCACCGGGGGGAAATTTCCCCAGGTTGGGAAATATTGTGTTAGATATTTGGAAACCCCTAGTTGACCACCTTTCATTAAAATTTGGGGTCCTGGCATCTGTAACTTTAATGCCAGACATAGGGCCAGAAACGAAAAATAATATATTTTGTCTGCGAAAAAGTGCTTGGGATGAAGGGGTGTAGGTAATGTACATGTGTTAAAGGGAAAAACTCCCAAGTGTAGAAAGACTCCCGGCCTCTGTATTTTCCTTAGTCTTGACTCAAGTGGTTTGGGCACGGGCGGTGGGGCACGGCCCCCCCGTTAACCGGGCCCATCACCCCCGCGCCACACACTTGAAGTAGTCCCAAGGGTATTCCTTTTGATATCAATTATAAATATACCCCACTCTCTTTAAACCCAACCCCTTTACCCGACAATCCATATTCAATTACGGGGGAGGAGGGGATGGGGCGGTATGAAAGATAATTAATAACCGCCATAAATTTCCCTCAACACTCCATTTGGGGCGGATTTTTTTTTTGGGGTTTGACCTCTAGTTAAAGGGCCCAATCACTTGGCTGTTTTGTACTGGGAGAGAGCCAGATAATGAATATAATGCTCTCTAAAAGGAAAGATCCTTATAATTTAAAATTTATAACCAGCAATAGTAAGAAAAATCCTTGTAAAAAATAAAAAATAAGCCTTTGATAGTAAAAAAAAAAAAACGGTAGCAAGACAGCTCGACGGCTACAGAGCGGTAAAAACTTTCAAGTTTTAAAAAAATGCCCCATTTGAAAGCTAGACTTGCCCGAGCATGGGTTTCGTCTGGGTTGGGGACAGACTCTTCATGTCTCCATACAAGACAGTTCCAAAAAAACCTTACTCTTCCTTTAATCTATTCCAAATGGAACGTCGCCGGGGAATTTTCCCCGCGGGCGAGCGTTCCACTGTCGGCGACAGTTCTCGTTTGTTGTTTCGGGGGAAACAGTTCCCTATCGGCGAATTCCCTAAACCCTCCTGCCTACCGTTTTTTTTTTTTTTTTACTACAAAGGCTTTTTTCTATTATTTCAAGGAATTTTCTTTTTATTGCTGGATTATAATTAGTATTATATGGATCTTTTCTTATGAGGCTTTTTTAGTATCATTATTGGCCCCTCTCTAGTACAAATCAGCCAAGTGAGCGCCTCGAAGCGGTTTTTGAGGTCACAAGAAGAAGAAGAAGCCCCAAGGGGGGGATGTTGAGGAATTATGGCGGAAAAATTTAATATATTTTCTATACCGCCCCCAAACCTTCCTCCCCAGTATTGAATATGGATTTTCGGCTATAAGGGTGGGGTTGATAGATGTGGGGGGATTTTTTTTAGTAAATTTATACAAAAGGAAAAATTGGGATACTTTTAAAGGTTGGAGCGGGGGGGGGATGAGGCCCGGGTTAAAAGGGGGGGGGGGGGCTGACCTACCGCCCCGGGGGGGCCCACAAACCCCTTGAGTCAAGAAACATAAGGAAACTACAAAAGGCCGGGGTAGTCTTACACCTGGTAGTTCCTTCAACACATGTAAACATTATTATATCCACCTTTATCCCCAAAACTATTTTTGAAAACAACAAATTTATTTTCCGATTTCTGGCCATTAAGTTAAGATGCCCGAACCACCGAATTTGTAAAGAATGGGGGCAAAATAAGGGTTGCCAGACATCGACACAGATTTCTCAACCTGGGGGGGAAACTTCCCCCCCGGGGGGAAATTTCAGGATTTAAGGCGGGAAATTTTTTCGAGGGACATCTAAATTACTACCGTAGATAACAGTTTAAATCGCCAGGACAATTTTTTTTTCTGTTTTACAGACGTGTGGGGGCGTTAATACTTACATTTTTCATCCATGATTTAGGAAAGTTAGAAAGGGGTATTGAAGAGTCGTGTCATTTTTTTTCTTCACTGTGTCAATTAAGGCTATAAATGAACAAATGACAAAATATTCAAAATGGTACCAACAGTAGAGTCGCCATTGTGTTTTTTTTACTGAGGTCGTACCGCTTCGTCGTCGCCCCCAAAAAAAAAGCGTAGCGAAATTTGAAATCGTTATATTGCAGAACAAAGCTAAAACAACCGCTTTTAAAAAAGGGTAGATTATACGTCATGAATAAATACTGTGTATCATCTTCGTGGCACATAAAAATCGTAATGATGCTATAATCGTAATATATGGCGCCCTGGGGGACATGAGCGGGGGCGACTTTACTGTTTTTACGGTGCATTTAGTCGACAGAAAAAAATTTTTTGAGTTAATTTCAGTGTGATTCTTTTTTTTTTAAGTGTATAAATAGAGAGGATAGTGTCTTTTTTAAGATATATTAAAATAATACTTGTTATTAAGCAAATAATTTTGTGTTTTGGGACTTTTTTTTTTTCACCACATGAAGGTGGGAAATCGGATGGTTGAACAGGGGGAAGGGGGAAAAAAACAGAAAAAAAGGTTGGGAACCATGACAAATAAATAAAAACAGAATTCCCATGGAAATAGGCCAAAATTAAAAGAAAAAAAGGGCAGCAAACTCACCCACTCAACCACACACCCAACCCACCATCAACTCAACACCCCCAACCCCCCCCCAACACACACCATACCCACCACTCATTACCACACACCAAAACCCCCACCACACCACAACCCAACCCACCATAACCCCCCACCCCCCCCACCACTCATTACCACAAACAACCCCACACCAAACCCCAACACCAACCCACCCCCCATTTCCACCACCAACCCACCCCCAACCCACAACCAAACCCACCACCAACCCAATCCCAAACCCCCCACCAAACCCCAAACCATACCCACCAGCAAACTCCACACCATACCCACCACCATACCACAATCCATACCCCACCACTCATTCACAAATCCAAACCCCACCCCCCTTACCCCAAACCAACCCCCCCATCATACTCACACACCCAACCTCACCACCAACTCACAAAAACCAACCCCACCAGGGCATTTTTCTCACACACCCAAACCCACCACTCAAACCACAAATCCAACCTCACCAGTCATTACTCACAACCATACCCACCCCCCATACTCACAAACCATACCTCACCCGATTAAACCCCAAAATCCATACCTCACCACCATTTCTCAAAAATCCATACCTCACCCGTCAACTCAAAAATCCAACCCAACTCATTACCACAACCCATACCCACCACTCATTTCTCACAAAAACCCTACCTCCCAGCATTTCTCAACATCCCAAACCCACCACTCATTTCTCACAAATCCATACCTCACCCGTTTATTACTCACACTCCCTAATCCAAAACCCTTACTCACAAATCCATACCTCACCCGTCATTCTACAATCCATACCTCACCATCATTATCACAAATCCATACCTCACCATCATTACTCACAAATCCATACCCTATTCCATAACCCAAAACCATTTTACATGTTTTTTTTTATTATTTTTTAAAATCATTTTCTATTTTTTTTATTATTTATTATTCATCGGGGACCCCTAAATGCCCGGGGCATGAGGCTGCAGCTCATTAATCCAATGTAAAAAACCGCCATGGGGATGGTTCACCCAGGTTTGCCACGCGTCGGATCGCAATCGCGTTTCACCCTCCCCCTGGAGCTTTGGGCTCATAAATAGATCTTTGGGGAATGCTGGGCCCACACACCAACAACCCATCCACTTGCTCAAGGGAGACAGTAATTATCAGTGAAAAAATCACGGTAATGGTGGGACCGGGGGTCGAACCCGGACGACAGATTTGGGGCCTGACGCTGTAAACCACCCAGCTGTCCAGGTGTGTGTGTGTGTGTGTGTGTGTGTTTTGTGTGTGTGTGTTTGTGGTTTTTGTGTGTGTGTGTGTATTTTATTTTATCATAAAGGATTTGGGCCAAGTGAAAAATTTTTTTTTTGTTTTGTTTTTTTATTTATTTTAAAATAATGGATCACCTGAAGATCCGTCACCCCCGAGTTTGGCAGGGTGACGGATCTTTAGGTGGGAACCGGGGTAACGGTTTTTTAGGTGGGATCCCGGGGGGGACGGTCTTTTGGTGGGGTCAAAACCTGTCCCGATTTTAACTTTCCCAAATGAGGTCGGTCAAATGGGTTAAAAGGGAGGGAGTCAGGACCTCCAGTCAAGAAGACAATAAAAATAATGGGCTAAAAAAAATAGCTAGGAGCAGTGGAGCCCCGGAGCAATACCTTCCAAACCAAGGTCCCCCCCTGTTTGTGGGTTTCCCCCTAAGGGTTTTTCGGTTTTTTCAACAAAACAGACTTTTTTAAAAACGTTGGGGGGTAAAAGTGTGATACTTTTTATAAAAGGGAAAAGAATTTTACAAATACTCCAGATGAAGGGTGTTTTCTGTGGAAAAAGCCAAAAAAAAAAACTGCTCCCGAAGATATATTTACTAAGTCTAATGAATGGATCTTTTTATTTTGCCTGTTTTTGAAAATTTTAGAAGATGCATTTTTCGAAGATGAAACCAAAGGAATATATTTGTTATCCTAATTTTTAAATTAATTCACGTGGGGGTGGGGGTGACGGATCTTAGGTGGGAAATCCTGGGGTGACGGTTTTCAGGGGACATTGGGGTGACGAATCTTCAGGGATCCCTCATAATAAAATGCTTGGGGGTCGAATTCGAAAAGGATTTCCAGAAAGGGTTGGTGTGGGGTGTGTGTGTTTTTTTAAAATAATATATATATATATATTAATATAAAATTAAAAGGGGAGGGGGGAGAGGGGAGGGGAGAGAGGGGGGGGGGGGAGGGGATGAGAGAGTAGGGAGAGAGGGGGAGGAGGAGGGAGAGAGAGGGTGGGGGAAAAGGGAAAAAATAGCAAAATTAAATTAAAAAAAAATTTGAAAAATTAATTAAAAAAAAAAAAAATTTAAAAAATTAAAAAATATAATTTAAAAAATAATTAATAAAAGAAAATTAAAAAAATTTAATAAAAAAAATAATTATTTTATAAAAAAAATTTTTTTTTAAATTTTTACCCCCTTTTTTCCCCCCCTTTTTTTTTTTTTACCCCCCCCCCCTTTTTTCCCTTTTCCCCCTATTTACATCTGGGGGGTTTTGGAAAAAAAAAAATAAAACCGGAAAAGGGGGGGGGGTTTTGGGGCGAGAGAGAAGAGAGAGGAATTGAAAAAAAAAAAAAAAAAAAAAATAAAATTTAAATAATTATTATATTAAAAATAATATATATATATATAAAATTTTATATTATATAAATATAAAAAAAATATTTTATATATATATATTATAATTTTATATAATAATAAATATTTATTTATATTTTTTTTTTTTCTCTCTCTCTCTTCTCTTTTCCTCTCTTCTCTCCTTCCTCCTTTTCCTTCCCTCTCCTCTCCTCCTCTCTCTCTCTCTTTCCTCATTGGTGTGGTGTTTGTGTAATTAAATTTATTAAAATAAGATAAAAAAATTTTTAAAAAAAAAAAAAAAAAAAAAAAAAGAAAAATTTTTAAAATTTAATTTCTATTTAAAAAAATTTCTTTAATTTTAAATTTATAATTTTAAAATATATTTTAAAAAAAATTAAAAATTATATTATTTTATTCATTATATAAATATTTTTTTATACTCCTCCTTTTTTCCTTTTTCTATCTTTTCTTTTTTCTCCTTTCCCCCCTTTTCCCTTTTTCCCCTCCTCTTCCCCTTTTTTTTATTTTTTTAAAACTATTCCCTTTTCTATTTTAAAATTTTTTTATTTTTTCCTTTTTTCCCCCCAAACCCCTTTTTTTGTTTTGGGTTTTGCCCTTTAAAAATATAAATAAATAAAAAAAAAAATTTAAAAATTAATTTTAAAAAACCTACCCAAACAAACCCCCCGTATTGGATTGGCCCCCTAAACTAAGGGGGGAGTCAAAAACAAATTTAAAAAATATTTTAATACCCCAATAGCAATTGTTTTCTGGTTTTTCTTTTCAAAAAAACTTTTTTTTTGTATTTGCCCCAAACAAGTAAGGAACTGGGGAATTCCCAATTGGGGGAATTTGGGGGGTGGGAATTCCTTCGGCTTTTTTTTCCCCAAAGGGGTTTGGAAAATGAAAAAAAAATTTCTTTTCCCCATTAAAACCCAAAATTAATTTTGGGGGAAGTCTTTTTAAAAAATTTTTGGCCCAAAATTTTTTTAAAAAGTATTTAAAAAAAGAGGGGGGGAGGAAAAAAGAAAGAAAAAAGTGAAGGGTTAACCTACGTTAAAATTTTCCCTTTTTGGGGTTTCCATGCTGGAAATCAAGTTTTGGGGGGGTGGGAAATAAATTTTTAAATTTTCTTATATGGCCTGAATCCCAAATTTTTGGGGGGAAAGGAACAAAAGAATTGAAGGGGTTTTGGGTTTTTGTTTAAAGGGTTTCAAGAACAGGCGGGACGGGCCCCCGCCCCCCAAAAAAAGCCCTTCCCGTTTATTTTTGGTCCGGCCCCGGGGGGTTTTTTTGCCCCCCTTTTTCTTTGGCTTGATTATGAAAAAGGGGAAAAGGTTTGTTATATTCAATTTTATTTTGCAAAAATTTTAAAAATAATTTGGGGGAAAACAGGGGGCCCCCCAACCCTTTAAATTTTCCCCCCCCCAAAATTTTCCCTTTCTTTCTTCCCTTCCCCCCAAAAAAAAAATTTTTTTTTTGGGGAAACCCCCGAAACTTTTTTTGGGAAAAAAAATTTAAAAAAAAAAATTTGCCCGGGGGTAAAAGGGGGGCCACAAAAAAAAATTTCCCCAAAAATTTGGGACCCAAATCCCAGGTCCCCCCCGGGGGCAGTTTTTTTTTTTATCCTGTTATTATTGTGTATCAATCAGATGAAGCCTGGAATTGCACATGAGTGGACGCTGAAGTTAGCAATGTTATTGATTCATCTCCTCCGCACACAATCTCCCCGCCACCACTCCCCGCCGCGGCGTGTCGCCTCCACAATTATAACTACATTGTCGCAGCAACAAGCCGTTTCGCGGTTCTTTATTCTTCGTGTTTTTCCAAGGTGCAATTGTGCTTATTGTCTTTTGCAAGCGTTTTGCCGACTCCATCATTACTGTCTTATAAACAGGGTGAACATCGCCCAATATTTGACATGCCACATATACAAGTAAAATATATTAAGCTTTGCTACTCGAAGGCGAGTAATTTGCCTTAAATTGCTATTTTATAACGTTCAATCGTATGCTGTCTGCATACACTTCCTAGAACAAACAGAAGAACGTGTCTTTTTTAGTATTTCAGATCGGTGCAATCATATTTATATTCGCGAAAAATTGATTTATGCAAAATATTAGTCGCGGAGGGAAAACACAGTAGACCCAACCTTGAGTTAACACTGCCAGCGACCACTGGCATTTCTCGAGTTTCAGTTCCTCCAATTGAACCTCCCGCCGACGATGAAAAATTGGAACAGTCGCCGATATCGGCGACAGTTCCTATCGGCGACAGTTCCAGGTACCGCCACGCGCAGCTTAGCGTATGCTCCCATCTTTACCTTACTGTAATGATAATGACAATGATGATAATAATGATGATGATAATTAATAATAATGATGATAATGATTATTATACTAATCATATAATATAATGTTCAAGATGAATTAAATATATAGTAATAATAATGAATTAAAATGCTTATGGTTTTGCGTCTCTCTCTCTCTCTCTCTCTCTCTTCTCTCTCTCTCTCCTCTCGTCTCTCTCTCTCTCTCTCTCTCTTCTCTTCTCTCTCTCTCTCTTCCTCTTCTCCTCCTCTCTCTCTCTCTCTCTCCCACCCCCCCCCCTAGCCATTTTACCCTCATTTCCTCTCAGGCTCGAGGTCAAGGTACGCCATTAAAACAAGGATGTGGGAGCACGCCGGACCAAAGGCTTCACTGACAGCAACCGCTGGGTGACTCCCAAATCAAGATCAAGATCAAGATCAAGACATGCTAAGAACAAATTGCTCGTTTAGCAATGAATTCACAACATGATACTTTATATTGTATTGTAAAAAAAAGAAGCAATTACGTATTCTTTGTCATCTTCATATATATAATTGTAAGGCAAAGAAGATAAAGGTTTTGTGTACATTTCGAGATACATATAGATAATTTATCATAAGAACTAGAATAGCGTTGAACATAGTGTAAATATGTCAATAAGATAATCATCGTAAACCACACACCAAGACTACCGTATTCCACTCGGTAGTAATAGTTTTGTCAAAGCATTACTTACATGATATAATTGCATCCCTCTACATTATATTTGCTTCGCGTCTGTTTAATACATTAAGCTGCAAGAAGCATATTGTTGCTTTTATGAACGTTATGTTTGCTAAATTCATCATCTGTTTTAAGGTGTTATGGTAGCGGGGTTTTTTTCAATTTTTTTTTCGAGGAAACCATTTTTTCACCAAAATAATACACATACACACACATACAGAGAGAGAGAGAGAGAGAGAGAGAGAGAGAGAAGAGAGAGAGAGAGGGGGGGTATTCGTATGGATTAGCCAGTGTGGTGAACTGGATGACTCATAATAGAGACACCTGTTTTGCGTACACGTGTGTGTGTGTGTGTGTGTGTGTGTGTGTGTGTGTGTGTGTGTGTGTGTGTGTGAAGAGTGTGACCCGCTAGCAGGTTGTTGACTCGTCCTTTCTTGGGTGACCTGGTGACGTGGTGTGGTCGCCACGTGCAGTACGTACAGTGCCGGTAGGCGATCAGCCTGGGGGGTTGGTCGGTATCAAATTAGGGCGAGAATGCTAATAGTGTTTTTTGGGAAGGTATAAATGCCTAGAGTTAGAAAACATGTGATAGCATTGTGGCAGTGGCAGCTTTATGGGAGTTATCCCCCTTTTCCAAACTGTATATTATATAATTATATAAATATACATACATATAATTTAAAAAAAAATCTTTTTTCAGGTGTCGTATTTCATCGGCGAGGGGACGGACCGGACGATCGACTGGCGACGTTGGAGACCCTCGAGGAGACCACCACTGCCGGAAGACCAGCCGGCCCGCAGGTCGTGCGTTCAGAGAAAGTCGGGTTTTTGGAGTGGAGAGGTAGAGTAGCAGCCGACTACCTCTCGAAGCTATTGTTGAAGGCTGGTGATGTAGAGAAGAATCCGGGACCAGAATCCGGTGTCGTGGTAGCTGTGGAATTTCAACGTAGGAGGCCTGGAATGTCCGTTAACATGGAAACGCCACAGGCACCCCGCAAGAAACTGTGCATCATAACACCAGGCAGTATCCGACGGAGATGAACATTTTGTCAGTCCTCAAACCCATGCCTCCTGGTTAACCTTACTTGAAGCCGCCAAAGTCAGGAACCATGTCCCCATTCTAGACGTTTCAAAAACGCTTCAGGACAAAGAAGTTCCAATTATATCTATCATCGAAAATGTAGAAGCATGTTCACCATGAAAAGAGACTTGGAAACTCTGAAAAGTAAAGCAGGTGAATGTAGTAGGATCTATTTTGGTAGTAGTGACTGTCCTCCAAAAAAGTCTTCCAGAACATCAACACATGAATCAAGAGTTTATGCTCCGATCTGCGTATTCTGTAGCAAGGTCAAGTTCAAAAGCACTCCAATACACGTGAAACACTTACGCTAGCTTCACAACTGAGAGTAGATCAAACACTAAGAGAGAGTGCCGTCAGAAATGCAGACGGCAGGATGATAGCACTAACCAGTAGAGACATTGTTGCCGCAGAGGCACACTACCACGCTTCATGCTATAGGAATTACACTAGGAACAAAGAGGACAGCAATGAGAATGAAGAAGAGAAAGTAACAGATGAATTTATACTGTATCACAAGTGAAGGGAGAAGCTTACCAAGAACTTTCGAATACATCAGAGAAGATATTACCCCCCAACAAGAGGATTATACCAGTCACCTCCTTGACCACAAAATTGGAATCATTAATGTTGTCTGGTGGAGTTAATCTTCTGAAGGATTCAACAAAGAAGAATATGCACAGAAGACTGAAATCCGAGCTTGGAGGTGCAGTAGAAATATTTTCCGACGACAAGGGAAAGTTGTTGATGGTTCCATGCTGTGTCTCATTAAAGGATGTTGTCTTGGAAAATCAAAATCTACATAGGGAGCTCAAGCTTTGGAAGGCAAAGTCTACAGATATCAACAAGATCATAGATCAGACTTCGTCACATATCCGAACGGCCATCAAGAAGGACATGATTTTCACCCCGTGGCCATATCATCCGTCTGATGTAGCTACTCATATCGCCATACCAAATGAGTTACAGCGATTTCTGGTCGGGCTCCTCACTGGAGATACAACTAGTACTACGAATAAATCCCAAAGGACTGCTATTCTTGTCGAGTCATTTAGCCAGGACATGATATACGCTGTTACACGTGGGCAGTATAAACCACCAAAACATTTCCTGCTTCCTTCATCAGATGATGAGGAGAGCACGGACGAAGACGACGATGTTGATGATTAATTTCATAAAAGGTGTGTTCAATGTTTTAGGTAATTAGCGTAGTTATGTACATATATACATATATACATATATACATATGTACATACATATGTATATAAATATTATCCGATTGAATTGGTATATGTATTTAAAAGCGGATTCTAAATACATTTTATACTTGATCATCTTCCCGATTTACCACGTTTAGAAAATTGCCCTAGGCCAGGGGAAAAGTGGTTCTTCCCCTAGAGGAAAAGCCGATTTGGGGGACAAATATCGAAGCTAGGGAACAAATAATCATACCGTTGGAATCACCAGGAAAAGCTCTACATGATAGGCCCATAAAACGAAATTTAAAAATTTCATAATTATTGGGTGTATTTTGGCGGCCATTTTGGAAAAAGGGAGATAACTCATATAAAGCTGCCACCCCCACAATGCTATCACATGTTTTCTAACTCTAGGCATTTATACCTTCTCAAAAAACACTCTTAGCATTCTCGCCCTAATTTGATACCGGTGAGCAAAATTTCGGACCGGGGCTGACCGACTACGGGGCGCATATACCCGTTCTCTATGCGAGTATGTGGTGTTCCGAGTGAAGACGCTTGGCTGTAGGTCCGAAACTAAACATAGGAACTTCTTGAAAATACACTCATTGTGATTCTCACGCAAAGTTACCTGAACTGGAATAGGAAACCTAACCTACCTTATCCGTAACTTAAAGTAACCTAACCTGACATGTTCAAGAGTAAAGCCACATACTCTTCCAGAAAACGGAAATATGCCTATCCAGTCACATCCATGTATTGAAGCATGATATCAGTGAGCGAGACGGAATAGTCTTTCACGTGGTTTCGTATCTCTGGCCACTCCTTGGCGGTGGAAGTTGACAGGTGGAGTAGACGTGTAGTGGGTGAGGTCGTCTTCCGTTGGCCTCCACCACGCCAGTGTGGGGAGGCTCAGACGGAGCTGCACGTCGCCCAGCACTGCATCCTCACTCACTATATCGGGGACCGTTATGACTGCGAGTCTTGACGAGCTTTCTAGCTGGAGATTTAATGATACTTCAATGATGCTGAAACTAGTCACATTATAAGATTATAATTTAATACGGTCGTAAGTGTGTATACGCAGTAAGCTCATCACTGATGCTGAATCTGATCACTGAATCAACCTGTGATGTCAGCGGATTCCGTCCCTGAGCAGGGCTTGAACTGTCGACCTATTGAACAGCAGGCGGAGACGCATCCGATCAGACCACACGAGGTGTGTGTGTGTGTGTGTGTGTGTGTGTGTGTGGTTTGTGTGTTTGTGTGTGTGTGTGTGTGTGTGTGTGTGTGTGTGTGTGTGTGTGTGTGTGTGTGTGTAGTGTGTGTGTGTGTGTGTGTGTTTGTGTTTGTGTGTTTGTGTGTGTGTGTGTGTGTGTGTGTGTGTGTGTGTGTGTGTGTGTGTAAGGTTTTCGCGATGCAGTCCCGTGAGAAGTGTAGTGCCTGGAAATAGGGATTAATGGATGGCGTGAGGGGGCGGGTGGAGCAGCGCACCGCCGCCCCCCCCAGCGCCAGGCTGCCGGGGTGTGAGGGAGGGAGTGGTGGAGGCCATGAGTTCCCGTGTGATCAAGATGGCATACACATCTGAGAGCATCCACGTGCCGCAGCCTGAACACTACCAAAAATATATCCTGTTTGGTATTTTGATTTGTAATAGCATAGATAACAGTAGAACTGGATGTGACACTCCGCAACTACGCGCGCTGGACGCTGCAGTACTGGCCCCATGGTCAGTCTGCTGGCCCATTCACTTGCTGCATATGACTATCATATAGACTGGTTTATCAGTATATATGATATACTGTAATCTTCGTAAATGTTTGTTCTATAATATTATCAAATAAAAAACAGTAAAACACGCTAAAGAAATGACATTACGAGACTGAAGAAATATGCATGAACTTAATATTCTCTTCAACTCTTCGCCATTTAATACTTTGCGAGTCAACTTTTATCATGAAGGGTATCAATAGAAGCGCAATTTTATTAGCTTATTAATTATTTATTATTGATATATTTCGTTTTCTGATAAATGAATTAGAACCATGTATAAATTAGCGTTAAATAAATAAATAAAATCATCAATCGGGTAATTTTCCCGACTGATGAGGTTATTTATTTAGTTAACGCTAATTTATACATGGTGCTAATTCATTTATCAGAAAACGAAATATATAAGTAAATAAATAACATCTTCAATCGGGAAAATTACCCGATTGATGATTTTATTTATTTAGTTAACGCTAATTTATGCATGGTGGTAATTTCTTTATCAGAAAACGAAATACATCAATGGAAGGCTAATAAAATTGCGCTTCTATTGATACCCTTCATGATAAAAGTTGACTCGCAAAGTTTTAAATGGCGAAGAGTTGAAGTGAATATTAAGTTCATGCATATTTCTTCAGTCTCGTAATGTCATTTCTTTAGTGTGTTTTACTGTTTTTTATTTGATAATATTATAGAACAAACATTTACGAAGATTACAGTATATCATATATACTGATAAACCAGTCTATATGATAGTCATATGCAGCAAGTGAATGGGCCAGCAGACTGACCATGGGGCCAGTACTGCAGCGTCCAGCGCGCGTAGTTGCGGAGTGTCACATCCAGTTCTACTGTTATCTATGGTAATAGATAAAAAAGAAGAAGTTACTGAATCTTCTCATAAATGAAAGAACATCACAATCACGAAGCATTGCGGTGTTTGCTTCTCGTCAAAAGATTTCCTTGATATGATAGGGACCTGAATCTTTATCAGAAGTATATTTTGCAACAAAGAGCATTAGAAGGCTGAGTTTTGTTCAAGTTGGTACTGTCCATATGAAGTACTTGTATGGTTCATGTTTTCGGATACACGACCCAGCTAACGCAGCAGAGAGACCCTATGTGTGAGGCACCGACATCACAGCCACCGATCAGAAGTATCGTCACCACGAGGGCGTGACGAATGTAGGAATGTGCTGAGCGGGAGGAGATGCCCGGGGTTATTTTGTTGAAAAATAAGCCTCCTTAAAACACTCCGTTAGCTGCAGCTCGGCGCTAAAACCCTGTCTGTTCTCTGCATCGGTGCCCATCCATCATCCTTCTTGCTGTCTGCTACTATCACCTGCAGCTAACTCAGGCGTTGTGGTGGTATGCACGCACCGCCGGTCATGTACCACACTGGTGGGAGACATGAGCCCTTGAGAGGTATTCACCATGAAGGAAATATACATAATGATGGGGAGTGAAAAGAAACTTTTACATTCTCAAAACGAAAAAGAGAAGCATTCTTGAAAATGAATGCAGTATTTGTGTGAGGTCCCTAATGAAACACAAATACCTCATCCAGGGAAGGGGTAGCCAGAGGTGGGAGGTTAATGAACGCCTCTGCGAGATATTAGAGAGAATGCCAAGTGTGGCTCACCACAACTAACACACCATAACGAGCCCCTAACAAAGAGATGGACACCATAACGAGTACCCAAGGAGGAGGAGGTGAAGCAAGTTTGGTTAAGAGATAAACCCGAGCAGTACGTGGACGAACGGGGTGCAATTTCAAATTGTATATCATTATGAAAATAACATTTTACCACTGAAACTAGGAAAGGGCAACGGAGAGAGGGCAGGCCAAGTTGTTAAGGGTTGAAAAGAAGGAACCACCCAGAAACATGAGGGCTGCCCTGCTGGTAGACTCACGGGGAGGAGAGAGAGAGGACGATCGGCAAGAGAGGACTTGGAAAGTATTGATCCTTAGTTTGTCGGCGAGGACCTGGTTGGCCCTCTAGCTCTCCCTCCTGCCCCCCCCCCTCTCTCTCTCTCTCCCTCTCTCTCTCTCCCTCTCTCTCTCTCTCTCTCTCTCTCTCTCTCTCTCTCTCTCTCTCTCTCTCTCTCTCCTCTCTCTCTCTCCTCTCTCTCTCTCTCTCTCTCTCTCTCTCTCTCTCTCTCTCTCCTCTCTCCTCTCTCTCTCTCCTCTCTCTCTCCCCTCTCTCTCTCCTCTCTCTCTCTCTCTCTCTCTCTCTCTCTCTCTCTCTCTCTCTCTCTCTCTCTCTCTCTCTCTCTCTCTCTCTCTCTTCTCTCTCCTCTCTCTCTCTCTCTCTCTCTTCTCTCTCTCTCTCTCTCTCTCTCTCTCTCTCTCTCTCTCTCTCTCTTCTCTCTCTCTCTCTCTCTCTCTCTCTCTTCCCAATACCAATACCACCGTTGCCGCAGTCGCAAGGAACACAAGGAAGCATAGCCAGTGTGTTGGGTCAGGTCCTCCGAATCTGTTTTGTTTGTTGCTATGATACAAACGCGATGACGCTGTCGCAGTTTTTTAAAATTAACCCATCATCAGTCGCAAAAGAAAGGTGATATAATGCTTCATAAATGTAATAGACGAATAAGCATATAGCTGAAGTGGCTGCGGAATTAACAAAATCGTAAGCCTGCTGCTAGCTGGATCCCCTT
>JACEEZ010002233.1:92500-102500 GCA_016584305.1 Chionoecetes opilio
CGAGTGAGGGACCTTGAGGGCATTCACTGCAGAGAAGTGTGTTCATTATGAAAAAGGGAACAGCTGTATGAAAAGTCATGTTGAGCTCACTAATGAAGATGAGCTTTGAAGTAATGAAGTCCACAACCTTTTCTTTGCTCAAAGAGAAATGACGGAAAGATAAGATGTTCAGTAATAAGACGTAGATTTTTGGTCATAAATATAGGAGAAAAAAGCTTGCCCTGCGTTTAACACGGCCGCATTGCGTATCAGATTGCAGACAAACTCTACGGTCGCCACATGAAGACTTTCACATACGCCGCCACGCACACGGGATGTCATGGCTGCAAAAAATATGGGACTTTGAGTACTAATATAATAACCTACCTTCATTTTATAATGTTTTAACGCATTTGCTGAGAATAAATTAGAAAAAACTGGTAAATCTTAAGGGAAAGAGTATCTGGATAAAAAAAATAAAAAAAATTCAACAAATCATCTTTGAAAAATATAGGTTCGTCTTATAAGATGATGTCCCTTACATACCACTAAATACGGTACTTTGCTCTATGCGAGACCATATTGAACTCTTGTGGGGTTAAGATAAAGGTTTCTCCAAAGCACTCCAAAGAGAGTGACGAAAATGCAGGTCAGAAAGGTCTACAATCACGAGTCATGGCGTCATTCATACAGGTCGTCTCAGAGGAGGCAGTGCGTGGCGGCGCTCGCACAGGTGGTGAGTTGATAGAGCCTTGGGAATATTCCTACTCTATGTAAGGATGATTCTTAAAACTTTAGATAGACATGAAGTTAAAGCCATTGTACTTTTTTACTTTTAAACTTATTTTAATACGAGTGGCAATCCTTTTTTACCCGTTACATTAGGAGAATGAGAGCATACGTATAAATCCAATGGACCCATTTACTCTACTTGAGGTAACGATAGATTTGAAATCTTCAAGCCTCATATAGTTGGGCTGTGATGTTGATTTTTCTATGTGAACAGTATTTTTGATGATACAGCCAATTTAAGTACAGGAAAATTTATACGCTCTAAAACGACTGGCGCCATGTTGTGACGACAACAACTTACAGACTACAGAGCAAAACAGCTATGAAGCGGCCGCTCCTAAGTACTACCTACTACCACACCAACTTGCATTACCTCGACTACCGCAAGATGACCAGTAATCCTCCTTCAAGTGATGTGGTAGGTATTCACTGTGTTTGTGAATATATAAGTTGTAGTTTATAAGGAAGAAGTGGATAGACAGGGATAAGTGGCCCGTGACACGAGGCAAGTGATTACTTTTGGGATCGGCATTCCTTATAGGGAGCTTAAATTAACCTGCAATGACATGTACAGCTAGACAGATAGACGAACTCATAGAGGAACAGGTAGAATGAGATAAATGGCTTTCTTTCCCCATATTAGCAAAACATACACCCTTCGTCACCCTAACACCTGCCTCCCACAACACAAACCCCGCTCAGATAAGTTGCTTTCATTATTTGGTTAATATTCCGCACTAGTGGGAGAGGTGCAGCCCATGTCCAGGTAAGGTTAGTAAAGATTGTAGTGGTGACGAAGTGGTGAGTAGGGTGACGAAGGGTGTATGTTTTGCTAATGTCTTGTGTCACGGGCCACTTATTCCTGTCTATCCACTTCTTCCCTATAAATACAACTTATATATTCACAAACACAGTGAATACCTACCACATCACTTGAAGGAGGATTACTGGTCATCTTGCGGTAGTAGGGGTAATACAAGTTAGTAAGGCTAGTTAGGTTAATAAAATATAACTATAATTTTACAAGGTTAGGTTAGGTTGGTAATTTTTTTTTGGGGGGGTCTCGCTAGGAGGTTATTAGTGAGGTTAGATTAGTAATATTAAACATATTATATTTTTGAGAGGTCCATGGGGGTCGTTTAGGAGGGGAGGGGGGTGAAGGGGGCATCTCCCCCCCACTTTATAATTACTTTTTATAGGTATCTAATGGGATCTGTGAAGGTCTGGAGGAAAAAAAACACTCTAATAAGGGCGGGAAAGGACTCTAGAATTTTACCTAACTCACTGCGTGTTGTATACATAACATGAAAAACCCCCAGCCTGTCTCATCCCTACCTCAAAAGCCTGGCATAGTGCATACCACTCCCGCAACTTATCACAGCTTAGCTAAAGCCCTACAACTACATATCATTTGCAAGTTACTTATCCATGCACAAGTACATACATTAATAATACATCAAAATGGTCTTCACAGCAATAGTATGAATTTTCCTTCATCGAGAAATCACGCCTTGCAGACATCCACCACTGTTTCCTCTTTTTCTTGTCTTTAGGCGTAGTTATGAACATTTTTTCAGGAGTTTTGATTGTGGTGTTTTTGACCATTGGCACAAAACAAACATAATATGTTCTGTTTGTCTGGGACATGTTGAATGGATAGGTACTGGCGGTCTGCTGAGCCAAAACAAGCTGATCAGCTGGGCGAGATCTGAGACTCAGTAAGTAAACTACGTCACAACCAATCACAGCGCGTTCCGCCGTGTTGTGATATTTTGGCCCCAAAAAAGCCATATATTTCATTTATGGTGCATTTCTCAGCAAAAAGAATATGAGTACAGTGATATGTAGCCTGTATTGCATCCAAAGCTTCATAATACTCTGTGTTATGACTAAACGGGTCCATTGGAAGTCAATAAACTGATAAATGGTGTCAGTTTATTGACTTGATGGTGTCTAATTACTGGCTTGATGGTGTCAATACTGAAGCTTAGTTATTGAGGATTTTGAGACGCACAAGGATGAAGACCGTGAGTAGAACTTGAAACCAGATATGATTAGGTGTTGGTAGATGTTAAAAAAGTATACAAATGGTGTTGCTTGTGTCCCTTAAGCGTCCTAAGTTATGTAAATGTGTGTGTGTGCGTGCGCGTGCGTGCTTCTGTGTGTGTATGTTTATGTGTGTGTGCTAGTGTGTATGTGTGTGTGCGGCTGCGGCGTGTGTGTGTGTGTGTGTGTAGGTATGTGTATGTCTGTCTGTGTGTGTGTGTTTGTGTGTGTGTGTATATGTACTATCAGGGATTTGAGTTAATTAAGCCGTGTTGTCAAGTCTTCATATTTAATTTTTTCGTACTTTTTGTGCACTCATAGCAGTCTTTGCTTTGTCCCATCTTCGCCTCCACAACATTACAGGTGTCAGGGCTTCAATCAAGGAAGCTTAATTTACGTTCTTCAGACATCAAAAAGTAAGCTTATATGATTCATTGCCATTTGCTCATGTTCGTCAGTAGTCAGAAATTTTGCTCTCTGTACACGTTCAAATCCTCCTTTTTTTTTTTTTTTTCCATCACATAGGTAAATTGTGAGGAATATTATAGACTCGGTATTAGCCTCGTCGCCACACTTTAAGGCTTATCATTTAAAAAAGAAATAGCGAAAAACTGGTTCACAAAGAGGGTGGTAAATGATTGGAATGGTCTCAGTAGACAGGTAGTTGGTGCGGAGTCATTAGGGAGCTTTAAAAGGAGGCTACATAAATTCATGGATGGGGATGAAAGGTGGATGTAGGTAGTGTTAAGTAACAGGAACTACCACGTGTAGGTCTCGTGGCCTCTTGTAGCTTCCCTATTTTCTTATGTTCTTTGTACTTGTTTCGGTTCGTTTAGTTTCTTGTAAATTGAAACAAGTTTACATATTGTGATGTAATTCAGTCTTGATCAAGGAGTGGATGTGATCAAGTCAATCAAGTAATTCTTTATATTTATAGTTAAAGACCATTTTCATAATGTTAACCAGCTATCTTTCCTCGCAACTCTTCCATTATCATTATAAGCCAGGCAAGGCTGCCGCAATGCCGCACCACCCTTGAGCTTCCACACTGAGCCTACACCAACACTACATTAGACCTCATGACACACACAAATAGCCCCGAGTTAACGGTTACCACTACTACTCTCGACCTGTGACGGGCTGTGGACCAGCAAGGGTCCTGACAGTTAGTGACCACCATCGGAATTTAAGGTACCAGGGGTCACTGCTGCAGGGGGCATTAATAGTGTACGGCGTCCTACATGGAAAGTACATAATCCGCAGTGGATTGAACGGAGCTGGGGCCTGATTGACTGCTGCCTCCCAAGAAAGCGCCAGGCAAGGCTGCCGCACCACCCTTCAACCTCCACACTGTGTTCCCACCATAACAAAACACACATAACATGACCCTACTATCAAGCACTAAACCTACCCCCACAAACATAGTAGTAGTTAGCCATAGATTACAGCTTTCAACTTTCCTCACCAATTCCATGCAGTTTTTCTATGGTGTGAAAATTCTATATGGTTTTTATAATCCTTTATAATCATGCCTCGTTGGTGACAGTTTACGATCATCAGCAGGATCATCTCATCTCTAGTTGTATCAGGTATCTCGCCTTCTCTGGGATCTCTTTTCATTCGATCAAATTTTTATGATACTGAATTATCTAACACTGAAATATCTTTTCCATAAATGGCTCTGCGTATATATAGAGCTTTCTCACTCCTCACAGCAGTCTAAATTCCTTACTCGCTTCGTTAGTTTGAGTCCACTTTTTTTTTCTTTCTTACATATGTGCCTATAGCGCCTGTAGGCAGTGACTTCTATAGGGCTCGGATGGTAGGCCCTGGAGGTTCACTTGAGGGCTGTGATTGTTGGCGGCGAGGTGGCGCAGGCAGGATTTTTATAGTGAAGCCTGTGATTAGAGGCCATAGTGAACGAATGAACGCCACTCGGAGACGCTAACCACTCTGCTACCGTCTCCCCTATCCTACTTGACCTATATATCATCAACATGTATCTAAAACATGGTTGGGACTAATACTCATCCCTGACGTCCTTTACTTGACACACTCCTTCATTAGCACAGGACACCTAATCACTTGTTGGTGTTCTCGTCTTTCATCCCATCAAAAAATCTTCCACCCGCTTAACCCTCCAAAAGCTTCGTATTACCCGGAAAATCCTTTTGAATGGCACTGATTAAATACTCTCATTAGCTTTACCTCTACATGGGCTCTACATGCTTCCGCCCTTGTAGGATAGCCGCCTCTCTGTGCTGCTGCAGGGATAATTAAAGTCGTAGAAGATGATGATCGTTCCCAGAAACCAATTTGCCTCGGTGATATTATCCGACATCTTTCCAGGAATTAAAAGTATCTTTTTCCTCGTCAGTTTCTCTTATATTTTTCTCACAAAGCTTATAGACTGCACTAGATAGAGATGCTGGCATGTTATTTAGTTGATCATCTTATTTCCTCCTTTGACGGTCATATACATTTTTGCTCCTTACCTATCCAATGACACGTACTTCTCCGTCACCCAGGCGTTATTATCCCTAATATCGTACAATGGACGCCTTTTTTTTTTTTACGAGGCGAAAATTCCATTCTATCTTAAGGTCTCATGCTTAAAATTATGCCTATGTTTATCTGATAATAGGGTTAACTATGATGAAATACAACTGAAATTAAGAAGAAGCGTAGTATTCCTGTCTCCTGGCATCAAATACCAGTCACTAAGCAGCAAGGAGTCAGGATTTTTCGCCTCGTAAAAAAACCAGAGTATAACCAATTGTCACGCACGCTTTGACAATTTCCAACAACCCCTTCTGATCCCTCATGATTTTCAACAACTCTTTTTAGTCGATAAAGATTTATTCTATTTGATTGGACTTCTTCTATAATTTTCAAATTGCACAAAATCTTCATTTACTGTGAATTACTGTCTGTAGTCTCTCATTCACGATCAAACATTTCCTATTCCTATTCAGTCTCATGTTAGATTTTTTTCACTTATATCTTGATATACTAATTTTTTTATTACTCAATTCATCATTCTCGAATTTGAAGAGCAGACGAGTCCTTTCCTTGCATGTATTGCTGATGCATTCACACTGTCTTTGCTGTGACCTTCATTTATTCACTGTTTGTCTTTGTTCACGTCAGGCTTTTTTGTGGAATTTTGCTGTGATCTTGCTTCAAATCTCTTTTTTTAAGATACATTTCTACATATCCTAAGGAATCATTCCATTAATTTTTACATAGTGTCCGAGCACTTGTGAAATAAATTTTTTTCAACATAATGTTTGCTTTTTGTAGTTTGCTCCATCCACAATATCTAAATATACCCTGTCACTGCTGCATTATTTCAAAGAGGTGATGTATCTCTATCATGCACCCCCTGCTGCTCTCTCCGCCTCTATAATGCTCACTTTTGACAGTCCATACCGCCTCAATCTCCTTACCTCACCTGGCACATCCACTCCTACAGATCTCGCCAATGCCTCACCCTTGGCCTGGCACTCCAAGCCTGTCATATACACACTGTTATTACTTCTTTCACCCCCCATTCTTCTCATAGCACAAACATAATTTTCAGACAGACAGAATACGACGACGAGAACAGACATAATAACCCCGTACCCTCTTTCACCCAAGGAACACTGTCATCTTGCATCGTATGTAGGCTATTACCACGCTCACTGGAAGAAACCTAAGTACTTGTTTTATTGTCAGAGTCACATTTATCAATACAGTCAGTCCATGGCAAATATCTTCTTTATAGGGACTGGAAACTAAGCGGGCTTTGTGTTACCCATTTTTGTTGTGCCCTTCGCCAGTTCCCTGTGATGTAAAAAAAAAAAAAAAAAAAAAAAAAAATGGCACTCATCCCGTGACTCAGAAGAAACTTTCTGCTCTTTTGCTTTGGTTTGATTTTGTACTTTTATTTTACTGCTAAAATTCACCTACATTAGTATACAGTCATGACCTTTATATATCAATACACCCGTACGTTCTCCTTTCTGGTCTTTTTCCTCTATCCATAGCAAGGCTCTCCTCACTTTCCGTTTGATCAGGAACCACCCATGACGAGGTACACAACATGATAAGCTATGAAAAGGTTTATAGTCTATTTTATTTATTATGGTCAAAATGCACTAAGGAAGCCACGCCCCCTGCCTCCCCTTCTATTCTACGGGGCAGCTGATTGGTGCATTCCTCGTATCATCACTACCAATCACAATATCTTCAGTACTTAACAGCGCGTGACCACTGGACAGAGCAATCTTCACTTCAAAAGTCATTGTGTTTTCAAAAGGGAAAGTTAAAAGATTTAAGACATTTAAGTTTGGAGATAATGATATTGATGTCGTCGATGATTATGTGTATTTGGGCACGACTTTTAATTATAATGGTATTTTTTATAAAGCCAAAAACAAGCAAATGACTCATTCTAAGAGAGCCACTTAGGGGTTATTGAGTAAAATTATCAGATTGGACTTAGCAGTGGACATTGGCTTAGATTTATATGAAAAACTGATACTACCAATTATGTTATATGGATGTGAAATATGGGACTTTGACAATAATAATCAATTAAATGTAACCTGTAATTCTTTTCTTAAGAGGATTCTAAAGTTAAATAAGTCTACATCAACTTGCATGTTATATTGTGAAACAGGATTCAGTAAGCCCTCAGAATTAATAAAAAACCGGATGATAAATTTTTGGTATCAAATTGCCAATGGTAATGAAAGTAAGATTTCAAATATTCTATACAAATTTATCAAAAATATGTATGACTTAGATATCTATAAGTCCCCATGGCTAGTACAGATAATTAAACTATTAAACTTCAATGGAATGTCAAATATATTTAATCAGGATGTAAATATTAATGGCAACTGGCTGAAAAATTCATTTAGATTAAGAACTTCTGATATACACAAACAAAAATGGTCAGAGGAATTGCATAGTAATTTAGCATGTATAGATAAACTACAGAATGATGACCACAGATGTACAGTTACAAAATTATTTGTTAGTTCTACCCAAGCAATACTCCACCAGTATATGTATGTTTAAGTGTGGAAATCATAGATTACCTATAGTTACAGGTAGGTATAGCAATATTGACTTGGAGGAGAGAAGTTGTACCTTATGTGATACCAATGATATAGGAGATGAAATTCATTATTTATTTAAATGTCCTTTTTTTAATGATAGCAGAATGAAATACATTAAGAGATATTATTATACTAATGCAAATGTCATAAAGACACGTGATTTATTCAATAGTAAAAATTATAGCAAACTGTTAAATTTAGCCAAATTTATTCGGGTAATTGTAACCTACTTTAAGGAACATTAGTTTTCGATATTTGTAATGTTAGTTCTTAAGCGCCGTCTGTACTCCATGATGATTTATGCATTGTACTCCCATGCCCCGTTTGGGGTCGTCTGAGTTCAATAAACCTTCAAACCTTCAAACCTTCAAACTACAGAGGGATTTTTGATTTTGTCACCCTCTGTAGTGAAGATTGCTCTGTCCAATGGTCACGCGCTGTTAAGTAGTGAAGATATTGTGATTGGTAGTGATGATACGAAGAATGCACCAATCAGCTGCCCCGTAGAATAGAAGGGGAGGCAGGGGGCGTGGCTTCCTTAGTGCATTTTGACCATAATAAAAAAAATAGACTATAGTTTCAGAACAGAAAGGAATTTTAAGAAGCTATTTAGATTTGAATAAGAAAACCTAGCAAGGCAGGACAAGAGCAAGCAATGATGGATTCCAACTGACAAATGACATATTTCCTGATCTAGACGAGTAATATCTCTCTCTCTCTCTCTCTCTTCTCTCTCTCTCTCTCTCTCCTCTCTCTCTCTCTCTCTCTCTCTCTCTCTCTCTCTCTCTCTCTCTCTCTCTCTCTCCTCTCTCTCTCTCTCTCTCTCTCTCTCTCTCTCTCTCTCTCTCTCTCCAGCACCTGCTTAAGCTCTTCACACACACACACACACACACACACGCACACACACACACACACACACACACACACACACACACACCACACACACACTCACACACACACACACACACACACACACACACACACACTCACACCACACACACACACACACACACACACACACACACACACACACACACACCACACACACACACACACACACACACACACACACACACACACACACACACACACACACACACACAGGATAACCTCATGTGACGCCTACAAGGGTCATATATCATCTATGGTTGTCCCCCCCCCTCTCTCTTCTCTCTCTCTCTCTTTCTCTCTGTCTTCTCTCTCTCTCTCTCCTCTCTCTCTCTCTCTCTCTCTCTCTCCTTCTCTCCTCTCTCTCCTCTCTCTCTCTCTCTCTCTCTCTCTCTCTCCTCTCTTCTCTCTCTCTCTCTCTCTCTCTCTCCTCTCTCTCTCTCTCTCTCTCTCTCTCTCTCTCTCTCTCGTTTTTTAAAATAACGCTGAAAGAATGAACTCTAACATGGTAACAGTGATCAAGGATGCACTGAACACAAACGAGAAACGTAAATGCTCACGAATGGTGAATTATAATAACTTATATAAGATCTCATTAAAAAAAGTTAGAGCTAAAATATAAAAGATAGGAATGAAACGGGGAGATTGCGGAAGAAAAATAACTATTTGCAAAAGGCAGATCTTTTGGAAAGAAATGTAAATGTGACGAGGAAAACATTTGGAAAGACTGGGAAATATATTTATGGTATTCAACGTAAATTCTCTCCCAGTTTTTATTTTTCCATCTTTCTACGATTTTTGTTTTCAAGAGAGGAGTGTCAAGACACCTCCCGAATGCAATGACCCTTTCCCATTTTAGAGGTCTCCTAGTTTCTTCTTTATAAGGACTAGCAGCTAACAGGCTTTTTGTTGCTTCTTTTTTTTGCCTTGAACCAGTCCTTCATGGTGTAAATACTGACTTAACAAGTGATCAATCCTTGAAAGATATGAATGATGAACTTATTAAACGCAGGGATCAAATAAAAATAGTGTCGAAGAATCCTGTAATTAATCAAATTCATCATTACAGGAACTACCACGTGTACACCTCGCGGCCTCTTGTAGCTTCCTTATTTTCTTATGTTCTTATGCTTTATAAACAGGTAGATTAGGTAGATTCGGGTGCCTTGAGAATCAATGCATCA
>JACEEZ010002233.1:107500-110000 GCA_016584305.1 Chionoecetes opilio
CTTTTTTTAAATTTTTTTATATTTTTTTTTACATCACAAGGAACTGGCCAAGGGCACAACAAAAATGGGTAACACAAAGCCAAACTAGCACATTTACAACTTTGAAAAAAAAAACCGTTCCAGTTAACCTGTTTTGTATGATGGTTAATTACCTGAGGCTAATCTATCCTTTTATTTTTGTTATAAATTCATAGATGAGTTTCCAATAGGTTTTTTTCATTTTTTTATCCAATCAAAAATTTGTATTGACACCGTTTTATTGGCAATTTTGGCACTAGAATACAATGCAAATAGACGGTCATGCTGGGACTGCGTGGCTGATCCAAGGAGCCGCGTAGGCAGCCCTGTGCCGTGACTCGGGGCAGTAACGCAGGTCACTCTCTCCTGTGATCCCACCCAGGGTCATTTGGGTCAGGGTCAGGATCATCATCTCTTTGACCCTACCCCAACCAGTGCCTTTTCTAGCCTTTTGGGGGCCGTATGTGAAATACTGTTTGGGGGCCCTATTTTGTAAAACTATGGTGGGGGGGATTCCAAGCTCTCTAAGGTGGTCCGGGGACACGCCTTTAATACATATTTGCATCAATCTGGTGCACTTAAGAGGAAAAGAGACTAGATTCTAAAAAAAAAAGCAAATAATGGCGACTTAAGGGCCCCTTGGTGGCTTCGGGGGCCCTATGCAACCGTGTAGTTCGCATATAGTAAGAAACGGCCCTGGCCCCCACGCCTAGGCCACCCAAGGATGATTGCGCCGCAGCCAGACCCGCTTAGCTTCATTTATCCCTGCGATGCATTAGGTCAGGGTGATGCTCCTCTTAGATGTACCGTTAGTCTGCCTTTACCTTCCCCTTGACCGTGGTGACCTCTATCCCATTTGTTGTGCCTCTCCTTACTTCCCTCACATGTTAGCCTCTTGGTGCCACTCATTGTTTATGGATGACAAAGGTAACATACTTGAGGTGAGTGGATTTGTGTGGCGTGGCTCGAGCGCTAGGCGAATGCCCAGGTATTAGATGAAATACCTCTTTGCACAGTAGCTCTAGTACACCTCTTAAGTACACCTCTTTGCACAGTAGCTCTAGTACACCTCTTAAGTACACCTCTTTACACAGTAGCTCTATAGTACACCTCTTAAGTACACCTCTTAGCACAGTAGCTCCAGTACACCTCTTAAGTACATCTCTTTGCACAGTAGCTCTAGTACACCTCTTTGCACAGTAGCTCTATTACACCTCTTTGCACAGTAGCTCTAGTACACCTCTTTGCACAGTAGCTCTAGTACACCTCTTAAGTACACCTCTTTGCCCAGTAGCTCTAGTACACCTCTTTGCACAGTAGCTGTAGTACATATCTTTGCACAGTAGCTCTAGTACACCTCTTAGCACAGTAGCTCTAGTACACCTCTTAAGTACACCTCTTTGCACAGTAGTTCTAGTACACCTCTTAAGTACACCTCTTTGCACAGTAGCTCTAGTACACCTCTTAAGTACACCTCTTTGCACAGTAGCTCTAGTACACCTCTTTGCACAGTAGCTCTAGTACACCTCTTTGCACAGTAGCTCTAGTACACCTCTTAGCACAGTAGCTCTAGTACACCTCTTAAGTACACCTCTTTACACAGTAGCTCTATAGTACACCTCTTTGTACAGTAGCTCTAGTACACCTCTTTGCACAGTAGCTCTAGTACACCTCTTAAGTGCACCTTTTTGTACAGTAGCTCTAGTACACCTCTTTGCACAGTAGCTCTAATACACCTCTTTGCACAGTAGCTCTAATACACCTCTTTGCACAGTAGCTCTAATACACCTCTTTGCACAGTAGCTCTAATACACCTCTTTGCACAGTAGCTCTAATACACCTCTTTGCACAGTAGCTCTAATACACCTCTTTGCAGAGTAGCTCTAATACACCTCTTTGCACAGTAGCTCTAATACACCTCTTTGCACAGTAGCTCTAATACACCTCTTTGCACAGTAGCTCTAATACACCTCTTTGCACAGTAGCTCTAATACACCTCTTTGCACAGTAGCTCTAGTACACCTCTTAAGTATACCTCTTTGCACAGTAGCTCTAGTACACCTCTTAAGTACACCTCTTTGCACAGTAGCTCTAGTACACCTCTTAAGTGCACCTTTTTTGTACAGTAGCTCTAGTACACCTCTTTGCACAGTAGCTCTAATACACCTCTTTGCACAGTAGCTCTAATACACCTCTTTGCACAGTAGCTCTAGTACACCTCTTAAGTACACCTTTTTGTACAGTAGCTCTAGTACACCTCTTTGCACAGTAGCTCTAATACACCTCTTTGCACAGTAGCTCTAGTACACCTCTTAAGTACTCCTCTTTGCACAGTAGCTCTAGTACACCTCTTAAGTGCACCTTTTTGTACAGTAGCTCTAGTACACCTCTTTGCACAGTAGCTCTAATACACCTCTTTGCACAGTAGCTCTAGTACACCTCTTAAGTACACCTTTTTGTACAGTAGCTCTAGTACACCTCT
>JACEEZ010002233.1:115000-117500 GCA_016584305.1 Chionoecetes opilio
ACTACTACTACTTATTATACCACCACTACTACTACTACGTAGTATTACTATAACATTGGTAGTCAGGTATGCGTATTGATAAGTGCTGTTATAGTGGTAGTGTAAGTGTTGGTAGTGGAGAGTGGTGTTGTGATTCCCTTGATTGCGTCATAAGTGTGCACAGATTGGGTGGATGTGTTGGGCGGCGGCGGTGGCAGAGCAGAGATCGTTACATACGTGTTACATGTGTCACTGCATGAATGATTGATCAGAGAAGAGATGGGCGGGAACCATTTTGAAGTGTTTCCTTAGTGCACCCGTCGGCAAGGCCACTGCTACAAAGTATAGGATAATAATACCATTGATAGTGATGATGATATATAAAGTAATGATAATAGTATTTGATAATGATATGATAATAACGATGATAACAATTCTAGTATTAATATTAAGGATAGTAATGATAACTGATGATATAGATTATGATGATAATAATAATGATAATGATAATATTAATGATAAAAACTATAGTAATGATGATAATTACATGCAATAATGGTAATGATAGTAAACACTGATGGTATAAGAATGATAGTAATAGTAACAATAATGAATTTATGTTTATGTGGAATATCAATGAATATATATATATATATATATATATATATATATATATATATATATATATATATATATATTATATATATATATATATATATATATATATATATATATATATATATATATAATATATATATATAATAAATATTCATACACCATTAATCAGTTTGTAAAATAAACATAAACCTGATCCAATCATGAATTATCAGACGTAATAAATAAATACAAATACTTGAATCTGCGTGCTTCACACACACACACACACACACACACACACACACACACACACACACACACACACACACACACACACACACACACACACACACACCAACACACACACACACACACACACACACACACACACACACACACACACACACACACACACACACACACACACACACACACACACACACACACACACACACACACACACACACACACACACACACACACACACACACACACACACACACACACACACACACACACACACACACACACACACACACACACACACACACACGAGACGAAGTGTGTGTGTGTGTGTATGTGTGTGTGTGTGTGTGTGTATTCATCTAGTTGTATTTTACAGGGCCTGAGCTGCACTCGTATGGCCCCGTCTCCATATCAACAATCTTATCATTCATCCTTAGTGTTGGCCGAAGCCATCACTCCGTGTGTGTGTGTGTGTGTGTGTGTGTGTGTGTGTGTGTGTGTGTGTGTGTGCTTGAGGACAAAAAATTCCCTTTATCGTCACACCGACACTTGCTTTCACGTGGTTGTGGATCTTGCCTTGAATGTCACGAATTTTAAGTCTTTGAACTGAAATAAAACATTTTTTTCGAATGCCACGCTTCCATGTTGTCAAAAAGATTTTTTTCTTCTTACATTTAATCATTTCTATTCAGCAGTTTCTAAGTTTAATTATTCCATAGTTCATGTTCTGCAGTTTTGCAGTTTCGGATGATTACCTCCACACCATTTTTCGTATATCATTACGTATGTCTATATTTTGCTATTGCTTTTATCAATAACGTCCTAACTCTGAATATCATAATTATTCGAGTGGTGGATTGATATACCAGTGGAGCAGTCAGCGCAGGACTCTGTGTTGATTTCTGATTTCTGTGTTGGGTCATCCGTCCTCGTACAGTGATACGACCTGTGCATGAAAATTAATCTTGACGTACTGGGTATCTTACTCCCGGCAGCAAGTGTTCCGTCGATCACCACAGACTAATGATTGAGGCCATTTAGTAAATATAGATGTAAGGGGACTGGTCAAGCCCAACATTACTTTGTACAGAGTGTAATGAACAGCTCAAGGTACAACAACTGTGAAATGAAGTAAGAAGTGATAATGGAAAGTGTGCGTTGAATCAATGAAAATTTGGATAAATGTAATTATTCGGGGGGTTTTGGGTTAGTATTTGGATCTGGGGGCTTACGATGGGGGTGGTTGCATTCAAGATAGACGCATAAGGTCAAACACGAGGTCACTCTTAACGTCATGAATACAAGTCATGTTTCTTTTCCCAGTGGGGAGTACAGCACATCCATTTTACGTAGGGTTCAGACTCCTCGACAGCCTGCCATAGTGCCATACAGACAATAAGAATGGCTGGGCTTTGGTGCGCTGCTGGTACGTCAACAGGTCACATGATGATGCTGTGGTAGCTGCGTGGCTGTGAGGCTGCCATGGAGGGCCGGTCATAGGGAGGGGCGTGGTGTGGGCCCCTTGTCCAACTGTATTGACTGGGGAGCATGTTGACGTCACAATCAAGGATGTGGCAGTGAGCCAGACGAAGAGAGGGAGAGAGAGAGAGACGTTCCTGCCGCGATGACGGGGATGCTTCCAGCTTATTAAGGTCGAGGGGACCACTTCCACCACTTT
>JACEEZ010002233.1:122500-127500 GCA_016584305.1 Chionoecetes opilio
CATTATTATTATCATTACTATTATTATAATCATTATTATCATTATGAGATGAATAGCTAGATAGATGATAGCAGAGATAGGTTGATGCCATGTGGCGGGAGGGGTCGCGTGCTTGTGTGCTGCTCGCTGGCTGTTTGATCGTTGCTATTGACCTGCTGCTGGGAGCCTGACAACACCTTGGCCTGCACGCTGAAGCAAGAAGCACGCCATGGCTGGCTGCTTCCTATCAAACAAGTAGATAAGGAGATAAGATGCAAATAACTACGTAATATTAAGATGCCTAAATAGTGAAGAACAAGATTTCTTCCAGCTTTCTCGACTTATTTTCTCAGGTTTTTTATAACTACGCAATACTAAGATGTCTAAATAGTGAAGGTCGATTTTTTTCCAGCTTCCTTGACATATTTTCTCAGGTTTTTTATAACTACGTAATATTAAGATGTTGAATAGAGAAGGACAAGATTTGTCCAGCTTCCTTGACTTATTTTCTCAGGGTTTTTTCATTAGTACCCGTTCTTTGGCTGCCACTCGGCCTTACCTCCATGGCTGCCTCGCTGGTATTGTCTCGCACACAAAAGGTCACCTGGCTCTCCAGTGCGGCACAATTATCGAATACCTGGCCTGACCTCCGCGCTTTAGGCTTGCTGGTGAGGGGCGCGCCAGCCTGGAGGTCTCGCGGAGCTAATAGGGTGTTAGGATTCATTACCAGAAGTGTTCAAAGTGAAGTGCATAAGTTATTCTAAAGCTTTATTTGGCTCTAGTCAGACCTCACCTAGACTATGCGGTTCAGTTTTGGTCTCCATATTACAGGATGGATATAGCCTTGTTTTGAATCACTGCAGAGAAGGATGACCAAAATGATTCAAGGGATGCGTAACTTTAGTTGAGAAGAGATTGAAGCTATTAAATTTACACTCACTCGAGAGACGCAGAGTAAGGGGCGATCTGATAGAAGTTTTTAAGTGGATAAAGGAATTTAATAAAGGAGAGGTAGGAAAAGTTTTTACGGTTATTAACCAGGGTAGAACAAGAAATAACGGATTCAAACTGGAAAAAACTTAGATTTAAAAAGGAAATAGGGAAAAACTGGTTAACAAATAGGGTGGTAAATGATTGGAATGGACTCAGTCGTCAGGTAGTTAGTGCGAAGTCAATATGGAGCTTTAAAAGGAGGCTAGATAATTTTATGGATGGGGATGAAAGGTGGATGTAGGTAGTGTTAAGTAACTGGAACTACCTCGTGTAGGTCTCACGGCCTCTTGTAGCTTTCTTATGTTCTTATGTTCTTATGTTCTTATGTTCTTATGTTCTTATGGTGCACCTGCCAGGGAACACAGAGACCTATTAGATCTTGTCTTTCACGGATCCACCTTAAGTTGTGTGTTCCAACGAAGCGACCATGTGTTTTCTTCTCACAGTAATAATTTCGTATCCCCTTATCTCAAGCTTAATCTTATTACTTTAGTTGGTAGTGAGTCATCTAATTTCTAGCTTCATTCTGCTTTCTTAATTTCCTTTCATTATATTGACTGATACGACAATAATGGCACGTACCTACTGTACAATGTTCAGTACTATAATGGATCATCAGATTGTTTTGACTAACAAGTACGTAATCATAAACGCATTCCATCTGGGTGCCACAGCTAGTGATTTATTTGTACGGCAATTGTACTGCACAAAGAAAATGGAAACATACAGTAAAGAGTGACATGATTACCACCCTGCGTGATCTTATATGACAAACACACAACTGTGACACTACACATAGCTCAACCATTACTACGAAAAATATTTGATTCGAAAATCTTATTGATAGAGCAAAGAAAAGATGCGTAGTTTAATCCAAGGCCAAGGAATAGCCTTGGATTAACCCACAACACATTAATTAAGAAGAGTGAGGTGGTGGGTGAATACTGCTCCGACCGAGACCCTCACTCTAACCTGCCATCCCCCCCCCTCTCTATCCCTCCTCCCCATCCCTCTTCCTCGTCCCTCTTCTTCCCCTCCCCCAAGCACCCCCACCCCATCCCTCTTCCTCGTCCCTTTTCCCCATCCCTCCTCCCCATCCCCTCCTCGTCCCTCCTCTTCCCCTTTCCCGCTGAGGCCACCTTGTCGACCCACATTGATTATTTCCTGTTTTCCACCGTCACCTGAGCGTCACTGTTCCCACGGCAGCAACAGCCTTGGGGCTTCTCATGTTATTACCACAATGACGCCCAGCCTACCTGGAGTGTTTATGAAGCGTAATCTTTTCACCACAAAAACAGTGCGCTTCAGGGTCATCACATTCACCACCATGTTGCACCATATATGGGCATGTGGCACGCTACCCTGAAACCAATCCTTCCCATCGTGATGAATCTGTAAGAGACAATCGTGGAGGTGGCGTGGAGGATGCCAAGGAGGTCATCACTTCGACATGTACTTGCATCACCACAATTACTGAACTGCCATCACCACACCGTCACCAACCCGCCCATCACCACACCGTCACTACTTTATGGATCATCACCACAGACTAGTTTCTCTCATCACACTGTTCATCAATAATTCAGGCATCAGCGTAACAACATTATCTACCATCATTACCATCTTTGGAATCGTTTTCATAACCATGGTCGCGGTCGGACTTGAAGATCCGGATATTCAAGTCGTTTGTGACCTGTCTTACTCTATGGTTGTGAGACATGGACACTAAATAGCGACTTGAAGAGGCGAATCGATGCCTTTGGTAATAAGTGTCTTTGCAATCTCATGGGTTATCGCTGGGATGACTACGTGTCAAATCAGCGATTGCACCGTGAGACTGAATCGGGGCATATTACCTGCATAGTCCATCAGCACCAACTTCGGCTATATGGGCATGTGGCACGCTACCCTGAAACCAATCCTTCCCATCGTGATGAATCTGAAAGAGACAATCGTGGAGGTGGCGTGGAGGATGCCAAGGAGGCTCCCACAAGGCTCGTGGCTGAGGCAAGTTGATGTTTCCTGTCGAAAGTTGCTTGGTATGGGAAGGGAGCTTGCAAGGGGACTCGCGCATGGTGACCCCCAGGAGTGGCGTCGTAGGGTGGGCGAGGCGACGCGCCCCCCCGGCGTATGCCCCCAATGATTGATTGATTGATTGATTGATTGATAAAAATGATAGAACATAAAGGTTTTGTGTTTCTGGTTGGTACAAAGCTCAGATATATGGTAAAGCTTGACAAATGATAAGCCAATTGTCATAAGTTAATTAAGCAAGGTTAAAAGAGTCAACTATATTTTAGAGCGAAAATGTATAAAAGAACTGACACCATGGTGGTCACACTGACGCTGGATCACAATACAGTGCTGTAAAATAGCTGCCTCGGATTAAAATTGTTAATAGATGAAAAAAATAGAAGAAAAATTAAATTTAGAAAAAAAAGAATCAGAGCCGTATATGAGTTGCAGAACAGATGGAGATGAATTAAAAGTTAGATTGGCACAGATTGGCACTGCAGAGAATTTGTTTGCTGTAGAAGCACACACACACACACACACACACACACACACACACACACACACACACACACACACACACACACACACACACACACACACACACACACACACACACACACACACACACACACACACACACACACACACACATACAACCTGTGTGGTATGATTGGAATCATATCCGCTTACTGTTCAGCATGTTGTGAATTTAAGCCCGCAGTGGGTGGATTCTGGTGACAACACAGGTTGTTACTAAACCCCTTGAGCATGGGGATGGAGTGTGTGTAGTGGTGCGGGCTCTCGGCCATACTCATAGATCCATGGAGCTATAAAGAGGCCTCTGTAACTCCATGCATAGATCGGTCACATAGAGTTCAAAGCTCTTTCCTGGAGGATAAAAGCTGGGGATCGCGAGTCGAGCGCGCGTGATCAATACTTTGGGTGAACTACTCTCTCTCTCTCTCTCTCACACACACACACACACACACACACACACACACACACACACACACACACACACACACACACACACACACACACACACACACACACACACACACACACACACACACACACACACACACACACACACACACACACACACACACACACGCGCGCGCGCGCGGGCGCGCGCTATTTATAATTTCACACTGAAAAATCCACCGGGAATTTTTCACTGACAAGGGATAGGAATGTGTGGTGTGTGAGGTCCCAGCATTACCCAAAGATCTGTAATAATGAGATCCAGGCTCGCACCGGGAGGGTGAAACTGGCGATCGCGAGTCCTACTCGCGTGGACAAGACCATGGGTGAATAACACACACACACACACACACACACACACACACACACACACACACACACACACACACACACACACACACACACACACACACACACACAGGCCTGGGCGTTTCTCTGCGTCCGCCATCACTTCCTCCGCCAATTTGGAGAGAAACTTGTGTGCCACCTCGGCCATTGCCACTTCCTGCCGCCGGATGACCTTTGCGTCCCTTCCCCACCAGCACGCGGGCGGCTGCCTCCCCTCGCAACCCTCGGCCGCCGATAAGGCTGACGCATGGGTAGGTCGGCACAACCCCACACAGCGTGATATAAACATAAGTAGTTTCTTGTTTATCCTTACACACCTATCACCCACACCGACTGTAACCATCTTTTTATGTATGAAAATATACAACAATTAACAAATAAAATCAACATTTACTTTCCATTGCTTGTTCTGATTATACAAAAGATGTTCGCATTTCGATGATGTGTTATTAGCCCAACGCCTACCCAGTTAATCGATGACCCGTTGATTGTAGTAGTAGTAGAAGCAGTAGTATACATATAGTAGCAGTAGTAGTATATAGTGGTGGTTCACAAACGCACTAATCTTGTCTCTTCAGGAACCATTGTGCGAGAGGCGACAAATCACATCAATCCTTGTTTTCTTCCCTTCTACTTTGTTCTCATTTCGAATCCAAGCTTGGATGCTGCGTCTGTTTTTC